>JAOTQR010078517.1:0-11233 GCA_025774065.1 Solanum ossicruentum
ATCCATAACATCACGCGCCACCTCCATCTGCTGAAGTCTCCGGTCCTCCTATCTAAGTTAGTGATGACAATTGGGCTGGTTGAATTAAATTTGAGTGGATCATAATGGGTCAAGACAACAATCATATCAGCACCCAACCCAACCTAAATTTGTTTGGATCAAAATGGGTTGATATAGCCTATAGATTTGGTAATTCATATTGTTTGGATCAAAAGAGTTGAGTAATGTGTTATAAGACGGGTCAAAACCCAACCTGACTAAATTTTACTTATTTTATTTGTTCTTTTTTTAATATTTTAGTACATAATTCAATTATATGTTTTTTTATTCTCTCAATATTAAATATATCAAATTAAAAAAAAATATTTTAAAAATATTTTTGACAAGATCTCTCTAGAGTTAGTTCGAGATGCACATAAACTCAATTTTAAATGAGTTGAAATGAGTTGGGTTGAGATGTGCTATTAATCAACCTGAATTTCAACGAGTTGGGTAGGTTGAATTTAATTCTGTCACCCCTAGTCTCAGTGCATAACATCTCAACTGATCAACCTCAATAGATTACAAGAACAAAGTGAACCCCCATATCACACTTAGTACACTGAACACATTTAAAACAAGGAATGAAATAAAATAGAATGACATGATATGCAAGCATCACAATATAATGTCAAATAATCGTGACACATATCTGCTTTACTTTACACATCTGCTGATATAATAAGAATGAAACTCATGGAGGTCACACATGAACCATGTATCCACCAGAGCTATTTCCCTTAGTATTTATCTTTCATATCTAGACAGAATCATTTTTCTTCGATTTTTCTTTTCTTTTTCTTTTTCCCCTTTTTCTCTTTGTCTGAACTATTTTCCTTCGACATTTCTTTCTTTTCTTTTTCTAGCTGGAAAAATTTTCCTTCAAATTTTCATCAATAATAAGACATCAATCAACATATTATCACAACACCGTAATCACTTTCATAAGTATGAGAATATGCAAGAAGCCCACATAAGTCATTTATGCAATAATCAAATAATTGATCTCATTGTTCTTTCAATACTTGAACCATCATCAAAATCATCACATGATCGTTACATCATATCATAACTCGAGTTCTCAATAACCACTTTATCATCATAGCTTGGGACTATGATCTATATTTCACTAGTATTCTTTTCAATAAATCCAATAAAGGCTAGATTACACAAACTTGCGCAACATCACATACAGAGTACTTCAATAGACGTTTCCACATTAACATGAATGCTCAACGATTAGATCAATATGAATAATTTTCATTTTCAACAATAGAGAATTATAAGCTGAATCCACATTAATAACTCAAGGATCATTATCATTAACAAGTATGCATTAATTCAAGAGTCAATTCACATATGGTATCATATAACATCCCCACCACGCCTTCATACTTTCTAAATCATTTCATTAATCCCAAACAACACAAGAAAGAATATGCCAAGTTCAATTAAACTCAACAAAATTTAAGAATCCACTTGTCACGAACAAGCTAAACAATCAATCCAACAAGAGTGCCTTTCTCTTTCGAATTAAATTTAGCACATCACACTTTAGTCAAAAATAGACTCACAATCACATTTCGAGACCTATGACACCAAATCACACAATTCGAGAAAAATGATGAAATAGTACAAAATTTCATTATAGAAAATCGAGGCCAAAATCTTAAATTTTTAGATAAAAACGTTTCCTATGTAATTAGGAATCCATTAGTTAAAATCTTTTTGAAAATGGTGCTAAAATGATCTCATAATCACTACTTTTGTGAAAAATTCAAGTCCACAAAAAATTCTCAATTTTCTCAATTGGAAATACCAATGTTGAGGTTAAAATCAAGAAATAATCAATGGACAGGGAAGAGAAAAGTTGAAAAATACTTTTTCAATAAAACCTCCTAAAAAATAACTAAAAATTGTCCAACCCAAGCTCTCAAAGTTTAAAAATACAGAAAATGATCAAAACTTGTAACTAGGGTAGTATACCAAAATATCATTGATGAACACAATCATGAACATATCAAGGTACTGTCTAAATACTATGTTCATCAAGTCCATGAAAATGGCAGGGAACATTGGTCAATCCAAAGGACATTACCAGAAGCTCAAAGTGACCATATCCGATTTGAAAAGCCATCTTCGGGATGTCACATTCTCTCACTTTCAACTGGTAATAGCCTGATCTAAAGTCTATCTTAGAGAAAATAATGACACCCTGAAGTTGGTCAAACAAGTCATCAATCATCGGAAGGGGATATTTGTTCTTAATGGTCACCTTATTCAACTGGAAATAATCTATATATATCCTGAGGGAACTATCTTTCTTGGGCACAAATAGGACAAGAGTGCCCCATGGAGAGACACTTGGCCTAATAAATCCCTTATCCTAGAGATCTTTCAACTGTTCTTTAAGTTCTTTCAACTCGGCAGGAGCCATTCTGTATGGCATAATAGAGATGGAATGAATATCGGGGAGAACATCGATCCTAAAGTTGATCTCCATATGAAGAGAGACTCCAGGAAAGTTGTCAGGAAAGACATCAGGGAATTCATTGATAATTGAAATTGACTCAAAATGTGGAGATTCTATATCATCAGTCTTAACTTGCATGTGGCGATAGATATATTCTTTAGAAATTAAATTTTTTGTCCCTAAGGTATGAAATAAGCTTACAACTTGGGCACTCAGAACTACCCTTCCACTCTATAACAGGCTCATTTGAAAATTAGAATTTGACCGTCTGGGTTCTACAATTGACAAAGGCATAACAAGCGTCAAGCTAGTCTAAGCCAAGAATCACATCAAAGTCAATAGTCTCTAACTCAACTAAGTCTGGCAAAGTATCTCTATGATAGATAGACACCATGAAATCTCTATACACCCTTTTATCTAGAATGAGCTCATCAATAGGAGTAGAAATACTGAAGGGCTCAAAAAGACATTCAGAAAGGATCTCAAACTTACTAGCCACATATGGAGTTACAAATGATAAAGTGACATTTGGGTCAAACAAGGGATACACATCATAGAAAAAGACTTGAAGCATACTCGTGACAACATCTGGTGTAACTTCCTGATCCTGTCGATTTCCTATTGTATATATATGGTTTGTACCCCCGCATGTATTAGTTGTGGCACTTCTATGACTACCATTGGATGGTGGTGTTATTGAAGATTGAGGTTTATTACCTCTATCATCATGCCTCCTCACTGGGTACTTATTCTAGAAGTGACCCGTCTGTCCACACCTATAGCAAGAATTGGTGCCCTTACAACACTTACCTAGGTGGAGTTTGCCACACTTGACACATGGTGGTTTCCCCTTTGAACCTTGAGTCACACTAGCTTGGGATTGAGAACCCTGTGCTCTGGAATTTTAATAACCCTAAGAATTCTAATCATACATGTTACTCGGAGCTGGCGCACTTGCTGAGGATGGTGCATTATTTGAAGACCTCTTCTAAAAATAAGACTTGTCACCCTTATTTTGCTTATATTGGCTAGGCTCATACCCTACTACCTTAGCTTTCTTGCTTAAGTGCTCCTCCCTATCCCTCTTTTTGTCCTCCTCAAGTTATTGCTGATAGACCATAAGCCTAGAGATGTCCATGTACGGAATCAGCAATGTCGCTTTGCACTCCTTTTTCACATGTTTGCCCAAGCCTGATATGAACTTTCTCATTCTAGATCTCATGTTAGGGACCATCTCTAGAGCACATCTAGATAGTTGTATGAATTTGAGGAAATATTCTTTGACTATCATCCCTTCGTGCTTCAAGTTAACAAACTCCTCAACCTTTGCTTCCCTCAACTCTCGTGGAAAGAAGTGATCAAGAAAGGCACTCTCAAAGTCGTCCCAAATGACAGGCTCAACATCCTCAACTCGACTCTCTTCCAACTAATTGTACCAAATATTTGCCACATCTTTGAGTTGATAGAAAGCAAGTTCAACTCTCTCAATCTCCGTCGCATGCATAGCTTTCAACACCTTCCACATCTCATCAATAAAATTCTTAGGGTCTTTATGCCCGTCCTTATCAATACACGCTTGTGATTACATACTCATGCAATATTTCATATCATATACACATCCATATAATTCGTAATCATCAACCTTAGACCCTGTGAAGACTGGTGGGTTTATCCTTAGAAAGTCCCTAAGCCTCGTCGTAACAGTTGGCTCTTAGGAGCTAGTACTAGGAGCTTGTGAACTCTGGTTACCACTCTAGGTGGGCTACCATTTGGGTGAGTATAGTGATAGCCCCTCCGAAATTAGTCTCTATTGTAGGAGTAGGTAAAGTAGTAGGTGCCTGGGGAGCCCTAGTGACTCTAGCACGTCAACACCGATCTCTCGTCTTTATCTGAAAAGGCACCTCCTGTGGGAGATTCTTAGTGTTGCAAGATGAGGTATCTCTTTGGGTGATGGTACACTTAAGAGGCCTGATCTGCATGTGCGTAAAGCACAAATTAGATAGATGCTTTAATCGATTAAACTTTATCGCACGAACTCAGAATACAAGAAAGTGTAACAATTTCTAAAATGTGGTGCACAACACACCTATAAAAAAGACTCTACTAGACACGACTTCATAGACTCCCTAGGACACTTGAACTCTATGATATATACCAAGTTTGTGACCTCCCGGGAGGGTACCCTTGGCGTGACCGACACTCAAAGACTATTACTAGTCCCCACGCGAAGCACTCAACCTCATCACATTTGTTCAATCACATTCTAATAGCAGAAGACATCAGTGAATAAGAATACTTGAGGAAAAGAAATGACAAAATGGAATATAAAGGCGAAAGGCCAAAGGCCAAATAATCTATACATCAACTAAGTAAGACTAGTTGAAAGAAACTAGCCAAAAATAATATCTAATCACAACTCGACATTCTAGTTTATGAATTCTCTAAAACATCTAACTAAATGGTGCCAATGACAGACCCATGACTACCTCTAAATAAAGTAAAAAGACTAAACTCAAAGCTAGAATTGAAAACATGATATCCTTCGAAAGTCAGGCAGGACTCACCATTAGCTGAAAGCAATAGGTCCTAAACGAGGCACCTATTATTAACCGCTAGTACCTATCTCTACATCATAAAAAGATGCAGGCCCAAATGGATGTCAGTATGTGAAATGTATGAGTATGTAAAATAGTAGAATGAAACATGTAAAGATAGAATAACATCAACTCAAATAGCTCAACCCAAGAAGTAGGAAACTCAATCATCTAGTCAAGTATCTAAAGTAAGAATACAATTTAGACAATGACCACTCATATACCATCTATGTCTAATCTACTCAGAGTACTATCAAGGGCTATTTGAGTATTTCTCTAACCGACAACTATCACCTATGAGTCGATGATGATACAACTAAGCAATGTCATTACCATATCCATCTAATATCTTGCCAGGGTATAGGATATCCCATTAGTGGATCCAAAATCGGTAACATCAAGTCCTCTTTTTGGGACTATAGGAAACATTTCATTTTACGGTTCAATCATCTCTTATGCAGGCTACGTAGTTTACTCAATTTGATGCTCAATACTCCTCCCAAGACTCAATATACTTATTAGACATCAACTCTATGGTTAATTCATTCATGTAGTCTCATTGGACATTTATCAACTCTATTCATCACATCAATTATCAACTCCTTGGTTACATTCTTTTAAGATTAAGCTCTTGGTTCATAAAAACTTTATCATGCATCATTCTAACTTATAGCATTCAGAAAAATATAAGTAGGGTTAAAGCATTTAGGGATTTCATAGACTCTTTAGGCTCAAATTATGCTCATGCATGCCCATTTAAATGAAATATGCAAAAATAATAAGAATTCATTCTAGGGTTTATGTAGAAAAGAAAGTTCATCTATTTCAAGTGTTTAATTCATAAAATCTATAATTCATGGAAGATTTTGTAGAAATATATGAGAATCTAAGAAAAACCTTCAAGAAACATTCATGGGAGACTCAATTCACTCACAACTCCATCAATTCAAGTTATGGGGCACATGGAAGAACATAATCCATGTTTTGGTTAGCATTACATAAATGGAAATCTTGAGTCTTGGAATAGCTTAGAAAAACTCACAAGATTATCTTCAAACCCTAGCTTTTTTCTCCCTTGAAACCTTGTTCAAACTTTGAGAGGGTGTTTTAGCGTAAAAAGGTTGAACTAATATGTTCAGGGGTTTATTTAGGTGTAAAAATGTTAGATTTAGGCTTTGAAAGGGATGAAAAGACCAAAATATCCTTTTTTAAAAATGTTGTCAAAGTCGTCCACGGGCCCACCTATAACCCGTAGAAACTTCCACGGCCCGCTGGAACCATTTCGTAAACTTTTGAACAAATTTAAGGGTCTCTAGATCAATTGCACAAGCCTAATCTATGGCCTATAGAAGTTTCTATGAACCATAGATGGGTCCGTCAAATTTGAGACTCAAAAGTGGATTTTTAAGAATTTTTACCATGAGTTCGTAGACGGGTTGTAACTTAAACCACGACTCATAATAAGTTTCATAGTTTTAATATGCTGTAAAAATACAACACTTTTGATGCCTAAAATTTAGGATCTTGTGTGTTCTCAATGCGATATTTATGGTTTTTATGTGTTTTTATGTTTAGTTTGCAGGAAAGCAGGTTGGCATGACTTTGGGGAAAAATTGCAGACTTTTCTGATTTTTATGGATATAAGAGAGCCTCAACGTATCGTAGATAAATCTACGAGTCATAGAGGAGGATTTCGTGATAAATTCCATGAAGAATGATTTCTGAAGTTCAATAATACAAGACCTCTATACGAGTCATATATCACTCTACGAGTCGTATAAAGAGGTTTTGTGAGGAATTCCAGTGAAGGATGAGTTGATGCAGATGAAGTCCATGAGAGTGCAATACAAGTCATGAATTAGTCTATGACTTGTAAAGTGGATTCGTGGCAGTGAGGTCCAAAATTCAAGAAGCTAAATACAAACCCCTACTATGACTCATGAAAGCCTCTACAAGTCGTAAATAGGTTTCGTAGAAAGTCGCTGACCAGTTTTTCTATTTTTTAAGATTTAATCATAATTACTATAAATAGTACTTTTAGGTTATTTTTGGCAGAGAGTACATAGAAGTACAATAGAGAAACATCATTAGGAGTACTTTTAGGGTTTTGTACTTGAGGATTTCAATTTTTGGAGAAGAATACACTTGTGCTTCAAGTTGATCTTCAATCTTGTGATCCTCAATCAGATTTGGTTTTGCTTGATTATTAACTCAATTAGAAAAGTGTTTAAATATGTTTTCTCAATTCATAATTTCTTCATCTACCCATAGCATGAGTAGCTAAATTCACAACTTGGGGTTGTGGGAATCATGAAGATTTAACCAAATAAACCCGGATAATTTGCAATTTTTGGAATGGGTATTTGCATGTATTAATAAATTATCTTCGTTTTACATTTTTTCTAGTGGTGGGAAACATTAGCAGTTGCTTAGTGTTACCTTCCCGATCTATGTGGTAATAAATAGTAAAAGAGATTGGTTAATAGGATTCAAAGATGTGTTCTTGTCTAATCAACTGAACTAGACCAAGGGGAGGTTCATTGGGACTATGGGTAATAGTTAGTATTGCACACTATGGAGATGGGCCAAGTCACATAGTGAAATTCATCCCCCACCTTTGACTAAAAGGGTTGGTGAACTTAAATTAACGTCCTGCATGGTATACTCTAGTCTAGAATTAGGTTATCGGTGATATTGAGTTGGTGAATCATGGGGAGCATAATACCCAAGTTGCACTCCATCATTGATTTCTCCTGTAGTAGTTAGTTTAGTTTATTTTCTTGTTGAATATTGCAACCCCCTCCCTCGTTCGGGAAATTGAATTGATTGATTACTTGAATTTCTTATTTGTGAACTCTCATGAGCCTCCATATTCTCTATGGGATCGACCCTAACTTTGGTTAGGTTTTATAATTTGACAACGACTACTTTATCTTTTAAAACGATGTGTAACTTGGGCATGATCAAAGATCTTGGTGCTATTGCCGGGGAATGCGACTAGACTTAAGTTGATTCATTAAAGTAATTTGAGTGTTAATCCTTACTTCCCTCTTATTTTACTTTTATTTTTTGTTTTTGTTTCTTTGCAGGGTATACTAGCAGCGTATGCCTAACACTCGGAGGCACCTTAACTCCACTTGTTCCAAAGATCCAACGAATTACAAGAAGAATGGCCCAAGAAAATATCAACAACATGGCCAATGCAACTTTGAACTGAAATGATGGAGATGAGAATCCACCTCCTTTGGAGAACGTTCCACAACCTTGCGAGTTTGATGCCAATGCTTACCAATGGAATCAGTATAGGTAGAATCCCATGGCTATGGATGTGACAGGGCTATTATGTTGCCACCCCTACTGGCAGACATAAAGTTCACAGTCTCTAGTGGGTTACTTCAGATGCTGTAGAACCGTGGGTTATGTGTTGGCTTACCATCAAAGGATCCATATAGCCACTTGCCAATGGCTATGGATGTGACAGGGCTATTATGTTGCCACCCCTACTGGTAGACATAAAGTTCACAGTCTCTAGTGGGTTACTTCAGATGCTGTAGAACCGTGGGTTATGTGTTGGCTTACATCAAAGGATCCATATAGCCACTTGCCAATGTGACATTAGTTTGTAAGAATATGATGGGGATACATAATCTATCTATGGATGCTGTGGGACTTCATGTTTTCCCATTGTCTCTTATAGGAAATGCTGCATTATGGCTATTTAAGCTCCCACAAATTCAATCACTAGCTGGGCAGATTTGCAGAAGGCCTTTTTGGAGAGGTACTTCCCTAGATTAAAAAAAGCTCAAGTTGAAGGACTGGATCAACAACGTTGAGCAACTTCCTAGTGATTTTATTAGCACTACTTGGGAGTGGCTTGCTAAGTGTTTGAGTAGCATCCCTGACCACAAGATAGTTGATGATGCCTTGGTGGAGATCTTCTACCGTGCCTTTGATGAGAATAGTTAGGCTTATGCTGTTTCTAGATCAACCATTTGAAAGGATCATCGAGCTTATGGAAAAAGTGGTCAAGACGAATCATTCATGGGGGCAAAGGGATAGAGCCTCAGTGATGGGTTCATGTGCTATTAGTGCGGGTTTAGAGTAATCCAAAATTAATAAAAAGATTATGCACCAACTTACTCAAATTCATACCGGCATAGAGGTGATGATGAAACAGAATCAAGGAAGAGTAAATGCGATGGTTCATCAACCTCCATGTATGCCCATGTACAATAAGCCATATTATGAGGTGGATGCTTGTTTTGTGACTGATCAGATAGGGGTTTCTGCACTAACTTCCAAGGGTCCAATTAGGAATATTGGCATCAAGGTCAATGAAACCAAGGTCGAAACTATGGTAGAATGGAGGGAGACAACTGAGGTGGTTATTTTGACAGAAATAAGGTTCTAGAAGCAGATTGTCGTAGAAGAGATGGTTTTCAAAATGGTCCATGTGTTCTACCACATGATAGAGACACAGGTACAGGCAATACCAGAACTAAGGAGATGTTTGATCGATTGTTGAAGAAGGCCGAGACAAGAGATGAAACTTTAAAGGGCATAAAGTCTAATATTTCAAGTATAAACCAAAAGATAGAGTCTCATTCTGTGGCTATTAAACAACTTAAGCAATAATTTGGTCAATTGTCAACTCAATTGAATCAGCGTCAGAAGGGTACATTGTCTAGCCACATGGTTCAAAATATAAACAATGAGGAGTACTGCATGACGATTACTACTAGGGGCGGCAAGAGCACCATTGATCCTCCTATGCTGGTTGAGGTGAAAGATGTTCGTGAGGAGATAGTTGTAGATAAGAATGTGGTTGAAGGAGATGATTGTATCAAGGATGGGGTAAGAGAAGCAGTTCAAGAGCCAAAAAAAGTATAAGCCCATCCCAAGGCCTTCTCCTCCTTTTCCTTAAAGACTCAAAAAGAGGGAAGAGGAAGGCAAGTTCAAGCACTTTCTCTCTATGCTTAAGCCACTATCAATCAACATCCATTTTTTTGAAGATTTGAGAAAATGTCGGGTTATGCAAAGTATATCAAGGACTTGATCACCCAAAAGCATACTGTGAGTCAAGAGCTTTCTCAAAAGTTTTATCATTGTAGTGCTATCAGTACTAAGTCCTTGGTCCATATACCTTGCACCATAGGAGATGTCGAGTTTGCAAGGGCGCTATGTGATTTGGGTGCTAGTATTAATTTGATGCCTCTTGTGGTCTACAAAAAGCTTGGTTTGGGAGCTCCTACCCCTATTAGCATGTGGTTGCTAATGGCAGATCAAACTGTGAAGAAGCCTATGGGGATACTCTATGACGTGTTGGTTAAAGTGGAGAAATTCATGTTCCCTACAGATTTTGTGATTCTTGACTATGAGGTTAATTTTGAAGTTCCAATCATCTTAGAAAGACCATTCCTAGCCACCTGATGACCTCTAGTGGACATGGAAGCCGGTCAACTCAGGTTTATATTGAATGATGAAGAAGTCATTTTCGACATTCACCAGTCTATGAAGCATCCTGATGAGCTCAAAAGTGAGATTTAGGCAATTGATAAAATCTAGTAGCCAATTTGGCTATGTCATGCCACGATAATAAATCGGACTCTACTTAGGAGATAACACAAGATTTTTTATGTTATTGCATAGTTTAGGGTTACTTCCAATTTTTGGATTTATAGGTATTTGTTTTTTCATATTTTGATTGCTATTTTAGGTATTGGGTTGGTTGCATTTTGGGTAATTGTGTATTTCATGAAGAGTATGTAAGTACTAGACTAAGTCAGCAAATTCACTGAGAAAAGCATCAGGTTTTAGTTTCTATGACTGGGCTTATGATTTGTATTGCACTTTATGACTCGTAACCTCATCCCGTAGAGATTTTCAGGGTGCATGAACAGTGTGCACTCCAACCACAAGCCAACTTTATGACTCGGAGATTAAACTATGAGTCATGAATGGGGTTCAAGGAACTCAGGTAAGATTCTAAATTTTTCTAAGTGTTGAGAGGTCTACGAGACTAGGACTTATGAGTCATAGTGTCACACCCCTCCCTGGGGTCGTGACCAGTGCCCGATAGGAGCACGTAAACACATACTACGTCGAGTTCCTTTATAATCATAGCCTG
>JAOTQR010078519.1:0-43300 GCA_025774065.1 Solanum ossicruentum
CTTTCCCCCTCCCTTCCCCTCCCTCCTCACAATACAAATATATATATATATATATATATATAAATATTCAGTTTTAAAAAATTCAATTTTATCACTGTGCCGCACCACCCCCTGGCTGCCCACCCCACCTTCAAAAGAAGAATTTAAATATTTTTTTTTTTAGAAAATACTTAAATTATAAAAATGTTTTTTGGTCAGAAATTATTTTTCTACAAATTGTTATCTATTCTCTAGATAAAAATAGAAAATTTTCTAAAAAATATTTTTATTCATTAACTAAACAATAAAAAATATTTTTCGAAAAATATTTTTCGCTCTCCAACCAAACATAAAAAAATGAGTTAGAAATCAACCATTTTCCTGGAAAATATGAAAAATATTTTCCTCAATACCAAACACATCCTAAGAGAAAAAAATAATATATTTTAAACCCGTACAAACACGATCTTGACCACTTGTTATTTAATAGACGAGTAAGAATACACAAGGGAATTTTAAAATTTATTGAAAGAATATTAATCAGAGCACTTCACTGGAGCTGAGGCATTTAATTGAAATAGAATTTAATTCAAATATTTAAATGAATTATCCTAACAAAGTTTAAGAAATTGATCATGTATTAAACCTAAATTGAATAACTTATAACGCCAAATCTTTTGAAGTTTTTTCTCTTAATTAAAAAATAGTTAACCAAACTTGTAAACACTAGAGTAAACAATTTTGGGCCACCCAACATTATCTGATTCTTAAAATGCATACAGAATTAACACCTGGATCTCTTTATTTAATAATGTAAAGGACCAGCTACCTTTTTTGAATTCAATTCCTTCAAAAAAAAATGACAAGTCAATTTTGAGTGTTTAAGAGTCGGATAGGTTTTAATCAAATAGACCAAATATCTTATGTGAGAGCATTACAGGTGTAATACAGTTAGATTCAACAAGTCGTATATTAAATCCCAAATGCACAATCTTTAGTAGTCGAAAAATTATTATCTGATATTAGTGTAATATATCATATATATAATAAATTATTATTAAAAATAAAATGATAAAATTAAATAAAAATTCATTCAGGTTGAGGCGTCGATATCTCGCTCTCTGTAAGGAAATTATATTCAAGCTCACTGCGATATAATCTATATTGATCCAGCAGTACATCTCTTGATCTTGTCCCCTCCAGGACATAACGACCCGACAACATCATATAACTCAAAGAATTTTAGATTAATAGAAGAGTCCAAAGCTCCACAAAAGATTCTTTTAACGTATAATTACCCTCTTTTGTATAATGAATATAGTTGGAAAGACTTAGAATAAATTTTTAATGCAATACATGTTATTTTTAATGCATCAAACCAAATAATAGATAAAAAAAATTTATGCCTAATTAATGCAAACATAACTATACATGTATTACTAATACAAATATTATTAATGCAGAGTATTTAGTATTATGCTTGTATGCTCTACCATAATGCTAAAAAAAAAAAGTCAACTCTAATAATGATAATAATATTGAATATTTATATAATCCAATTTACTTTTTCTTTAATTTAGTCATGTAATTAATACTTATTAGACTTATTTTAGCATTACTTAGTATTTTTAAATTATGATTATTTTTATTATGATTCATTTATATGCAATATTTATTTTATGTGGTTATTGTATTATCTTTTATTGAATATTTTAGTGTCATCCCTCAATATATTTTGTGTTATTTTCTTAAAAAACCACCATAGATAGTTGTATTTTGGTTGGAGTGGAGAAACATTTGAAGTAGACATTAATCATATATTTTTATGAATACTTTTTGGAGAAACTTGAAAAAATCTGGAAACTCTAGAAATTTGAAAAAATTTGAGATTGAAAAACTCAAGTTTCATTAGTTTGGTTTGATTCATAGATTTTAAAATTTCAATATAAATAATTTAATTTAGTATTTGAGGAATATGAACCAACATCGTCTATGTACACTCCTATGGACATGTAAAGATAATTTGACTATCTTATAAGTATTTCTCACACTAATTATATAACTTAAACTCAAATAACCATAACTATTTATTGGGATAATAGATAGATGTATTTTTTGACTTGCCTTCAATTTACATCTATACTCCTCAGCGTTGAGTATTCACAAGTAAATGCTTAAATTTTTATAAAATTGAATAATAAGTGTGTGTGTATATATATATATTCTATGTATCATCTTACATGGCGTCTTATATGTATTATATTACATAGAATATGTGTATCTATTCATTTAATTTTATATAAATTAAAATATCTATTTATTTATATTTAAAATTGAAGGATATAAATACAAACTCAGGTCAAATCAAAGAATAAATGTAGTGTATGTTATGCCTTTGTTTGAGCTACTTTCCCAAACTTTTCTGTTAAGTTAGTTGGTCTTAACAATTGAAAACCTGAGACCGACCAAAAACATTATCCACTCAAGTGATTGATTTATGTGTCCCAACACCAACTTTAAATTTTGCGAATATTCTTATGGAATTAAGGATATTCCATTTTTCGCCTATCTTCCCACAATCGAGGAGCATGATTTTTTGCTATTAACTATTCCTTGCTTTAATTTTATTAGTTCATTACATTAAAAATAATTTTTTCATGTTAATTATTCATTTTATAAATTACTTTCTAAACATCAACTGATATAAATACTATCAAAAAATACACATATTGATTTTATTTTTAAAATAAATGTGAAACTTAAATTGAACAAGTGAAAATAAATCCGAACAACATTCTCGTAGTCGTCTGGGGTGGGAGGAGTCATGGTTAAAATTACTGAAAAATTATTTCTCAACACCTATTTTTGAAAAATGTTTTGCATCTGTTTTGAATCCTTTAAAAGGAAATACAAGACTAATATTAGAACATAAAAGATAAAGTTATAAGATTTATGTTTTATGTATTAATAGTATAAATATAAAACAAAATCATACTAATTTAAATGCTAATCAATTCAGCCTAAACAAAAATAAAAATAAGAATGGTACATTTTGAATAAGGATTCCAACAGGATAGTTGGGGGGTGGGTGGGTTCCCACACCTGCCCCACGATGTGCGCATGTTTGGCAACCACATTAGTACTAGTAGTAGTAATATTATATCCAAAGGCCACATCCCAACCCGCATAGGATATGTTTGGTAAAGTTCGTTTCCTAACAAAAACTGATTCAAAGAGATCAATATACAGTTGTTTGTGTACAACTAGTGGTGGGACGACAAAAACATGTAGATGCCCATGTTGCCCTTCCTTCAGTCCCTTCTTCGCCATGGCACCAACGAGCTGATTCTACTCCCTGTACACATGTCGGATCTCCCATGCTTCCATGCTATCCAACAAAGACCTATCAATAACAATATCATCATGAAGGGTGTTACCTGTGATGATGCCCTGCAGTGTTTCTAACGAATCAGTTTCGACTTCGATTCTTGTGAAATTAAGTTGTAGTGTCAGTTGGAGCCTAGTGCGGATTTCCTTCAGTTCAGCTTCAACAATGTTCGTGTGCACGAGGGAGGTATAGAAACCCAATCTCCAATTCTCATTGTGGTCTCGTATTACCCCACCTATCCCCCCAAGCACCCTTGGAATTCTTATAACTCCATCTGTGTTCAATTTGAACACTCCGTTGTTGGGCTTTTCCTACTTAACATTGATGTTTTAAGCATTTATGACTAGTGGGGTTGGTTTGGTGGGCATTAAAGTAGAAAATTCCACAGCTTTACCAAACATTTAATCATAATTGACATGGTTCCTTTTTTGGTTGAAAATGTCGGAGTTCCTGGTGATCCATATTTGCCAGAGACAAAGGGGGAAATAAGTGTCCCAATTGAGGGAAGTGCATATACTGGTGGATTTGTATTTTTGCCAATGAGACAACCAGTTGCTACCATTTAGTGTCAGCTTATCCTGTTGGGTCATGATAGGCCTAGAGTGGTGAGCTTTATGCCAGAAAGCTTTGCAATACTACACTGAAATAGAAGATGATCGATGTCTTTCTTTGGGTGCCCACAGATAGTGCAAGCGGGAAAGACAGCCATGCCAAGATTATTAAGCATGTGATATATTTTGACTCTTTTGTGTAGGAGGATCCAAAGGAAGATTTTGATCTTGTTTGGGATCTTAGCTATCCAAATACACCTGAAGTTTTTCTTGTCAGCACCATTATGTTAGTAGTATTGTATAGTGTTCTCACAATATGACATAGGTTGAAGAAGTTGAGAAAAGGCCATTACTGTTTAAACCCCAAACCATCTTATCTGAGCTATGAGCATTACCTTTGACAACAATCTCTTCAATGATATTCCGGACCTCAATAGGGAGTGGAAAGGAAAGATTACCCCAAGCCCAAGTACCATTGTCTTATTCCTGCCACTGTAATAGTGAGATCGTCCTTTGTGGTTGGTCCTTCTACACACTGCCTAATGGGGGGTAGTGGGGTATCCATTGGTCCGATAAGAAGTTGACCGTATGTCCTTTGTGCATAACCCATCTAAAGGTACTAGATATGTCTTTCCAACCATCCTGAACATTTTTCCAAGTTCAAGAGACTACCTTATGGTTTGTATTCAAAGAAGAAGGGTTACTGTATTTGGATTTAAGAACTGAGCTCCAAAGGGTGTTGGGTGACTAAATAAATCTTCAAGTAAGCCCATTGAGGATAGCCTTGTTTCTAAGTGAAGTCTTATGAATACCTAGGCCACCTAAGTCTCTAGACTGAGTCATCACATACTATATGAGAAGATGCATTTTCTTTTTCTCTTCCGAGGAACCCTAGAGAAAATCTCTAATAACCTTGTCCATAGCTTTTGCTACACCCTCCGGAATCTTAATATAATTCATGACATGTAAGGAAATGCTATTAAGCATGGCTTTAGCCAAAACAAGTCTGCTTGCCATGTTAAGCATATTGAACTTCCATTCGGCCATTCTATTCCGCATAATCTCAATGATGTATTGAAATTTATTGTTGATAGGCTTTTTGTGGAATATCGAAAAAAACCTAAGTACATGCCAAAGGAACTTTTTTCGTGGACGTTTAGAGATAGGGAGCACTGTTCTTTGGTGTAAGTGGGGCAATTTTTGGAAAGAAATAACTGAGACATAGCCAAATTGACCTTTTGCTCGGTCAAGACACTAAATCTATTCAAAGTGGAGGAAATATTTTGAAAAATTTTGGAGTTTGCCTTGGCGAAGAGTGAGGTCGTCTGCGAAGAATAAGTGAGACAACTTTGGTCCAGATATAGACATCCGAATCAGGACCCAACACTTATGATCCACAGAATCCTGGATAAACCTGGACAATCTTTCTATGCAAAGGATGAATAGGTAGGGGGACATAGGGTCCCCTTGTCTAATTCCTCTTGTAGACCAGAAAGCTTCAGTTTTTCTAACGTTGATAAGGACTTGGATAGCAAAAGTAGAGATGTAGGACATACTGAGGGTGGAGAGTTTCCTGGGGATCTTGAGGGCGACCTAACGTATCCTTGATCAATGATGTGATTGCCAGTAATGTCCCAAAATTTCTGGTAAAACAATGGATGGATACCATTAGGATCGGGGCCTTGAGTGGTTTGAAAGAATTGACAACCCTTATCACTTCAAAGTCCTTCAAAGTATTATCTAGGGCACCAAGGTCATAAGTTGGCCTATGTCAGATTATAGTGTTCTTAGGAGAGAGGAGATATTCTGTAGTGTAGAGGTCCTTGAAGAAGCTAACGATGTGGTGGTGGATAGCATCCGGGGTCTCATAAATATTACCTGCCTCATCCTCTAAGCTAGTAATGGTGTTTCTTCTTCTTCGAGTAAGCATGGCTGTATGGAAGAACCTTGTGTTGGCATCCCCGTCACAGATCCAAGAAATTTTAAATTTGATAATCCAGAATTTTTTTTCCGCCTGGAGAAGCCTATCATACTTCTTTTGGAGTTCTTTATAAAAGGGATTATGAGGATAACAAGTGGATTTTTGGATCTCATCAAGATGGCAAGGTTGTGTCTAATTTGATTGAAGATATTACCAAACACTTCCTTGTTCCAAATGTTGGCCTCTTGTTGGAAATTTTAAATGGAGGCCATCAAGTCATGACTATCAGAAAAGGAATTCCTAACCAGATCTCTAAGAGTGGGGTGGGAGTAGTACATGGGCTCCATTCTAAAAGGTTTTGGAATTCGAGGACTAGTCCTAGCATTTAAATCTAGGAGAAGGGGGCAATGGTTAGATTTAGTCCTTGGAAGGTGTGCGACAACACACTTAGGGATTTTATTGATCCAACGAGCATTAGCCACGCATTTGTCTAATCTTTCAAAGATAAGTTGCGGCTGATGTCTATATCTCTTATTGGTCCAAGTATATTTCTGCCCCCTAAAACCCAGGTTCATCAACCCACAACTTTTTAGACAGTTCCAGAATAACTTAGCCCTGTTCATATTAATAGCATTCCCTCCCAATTTCTCGTTAGCAAAAAAGACCTCATTGAAGTCAACCATAACCAACCATTCATTATTGCAGGATTTAGAAAGATTATAAAGGTCATTCTAGAGAAAAGTTTGAGTATGAAAGTCGAGGCTAGCATATACAGTAGTAAACAACAAAGAGAAATCATGAGGGCTTATGTTGATCTTAACATGCATTCCCTGCACCGTTACGGATATACTGTCCAATTTCAAGAGCTCCTCTTTCCATTTTATTACGATCCCTCATGACAAACCCTACACCGGTGATTGCACAAAAACATCAAATCTTAGAGCATCTGTCACATGCTTGCGCTCCATTATCTTAGTTTCAAGAAGAACAAGGAGTGTCAGTTTGTGAGTTTTTACAAACGCCTCACAGTGTTGCCTGAAGATGGCGTTGTTTGCGCCTATAGCATTCTAAATTATGAAGTTCAGCATGGAATTGGCGTGCGAGCTCTCTATAACCTCTTTCCCCTTCTCCGTAGGAGGGAGCCTCATCGAATTCAGAGCTACCGCTGCTGACACATCCTTGTTTTTGCTTCTGATATTCAAAGTGCATGTTATCGATTGCTAGGGCATTGCACTAGGATTACCGACGAAGCTACCCCCCTCAAATTACTTCACTAACTATTTTTCCAAAATATATGCTTCTGGGAAGAACCCTTCAATGCTTGCTAGCAGCTCTTCATTTCCTGATTGTTTTGCCGAAGCAATTCTAAGGTTGATACTCTTTGGATTTGTGGTTGCTCACTTCCTGTGGTTTCTTTGGGGAGTGTCCATGGTGTGGGCATGCTAGAAGGATGAAATTGAGGCTCTGGTTGCCTGGGAGATAGGGATTGAAGGGGAAGACCGAAAGTGTGAAGAATGTTTATTCCATGAGCATTCCCAATTCCTAAGTGTTCGTGGAACTGATGTTCCTTACTAGTCCATTCCTTCTCAACCTCTCTATTCAGACTTGCATCCCCAAGCTTTCGAATGTATGGTTCAGTCGCTCATTTATAATCTGAGCTAGGTAAATAGGGTCTTGGACCAAGATGGTCACTGGTTATCCACCTATCCTCACTTGAAATATGAGCTGCCAATCGCGAAGCCCTATTTCGAGCCAGGAGGTCGCTTAGTAGTTGGGTGGTAGTGGGGGTGGAGATGAGAATGATGGGGGTGGGTTGTGGTAGAGGTGGTGGAGTTCGATCGGTGGCCATGTTGTATTTCTTAAAATGTATAGGAAGAAGTGGCATCCCATTGCTCTATATTAAGAGCTTTTCCGTCTCTATGCAATGGAGAATCAGTGAGATCTTTTCACGAGACTTCGATAGACATGTTAATTGCACCAGAGTAATGATTATTTCCCCCAATGTGTAGATCGCATTTCATCGGAGAAGATAGATGGCGAATAGGGGTCGTGCGTACCTTGGAAGAGTTTTCCTTAATTTTATGGGTCCATTATCATCCACCGGATTACTTTTCATATCCACAATATTAATTGCGGATCTAGTTAGGATTTGTCCTTGGTTGGCTTGGGTGAAGCACGAGGGATGACTTCCATTAATGGCTCACTTATGACATTTATTGCCATTAAATTGGAGTTTGTGAAACGATTAGGGATGGCCTCTTGCGCATATGTGCCACGAGTGGTCGAATTACCCACTAGTGGTAACTAATGACCACTTGGAACATTACCCAAATGTTGGGCCTTCGATTGGGCTTCAATAATGGGTTGGTGTGTCTCCATATGGGCCGCCTTGCCCCCTTTCTCACTTTTGTTATGTTTCCCTCTAGTCCAAGCGTGTTTAGGCCCAAGTGAAGGGGATGCAAAGTGTGTGGGGTTGTTATTGGACTGGGCTGCTCTGTTGTTTGGGCTATGAGATTTCTGTGGGAACTTAACCACCTCCTATTTTTCCTTTTCGACTCATTTCCCCTCAACCTTGGTGATCCAGTTAGTCTGAAATGGGGTTATGGTTTGGGTTTGTTGGGGGTCGCCTATCTGAACTGCTATTCCGTTTTAAGGTTGGGGGGGCATGAGTGATTAGTGTGTCCCACTCTACCACAAATAGTACAAAGAATACCCTCTCCCTCGTAGATGATTCTTTGGTGGTGTGTTCCTATGGTGACCAATTTTTGATCAATTTATCCATAGCCACTTGGACACAAATTCGTGCATACCTTCCACGAAGGGGTGCTGAGGTATATGCATCAATCTTAAGGAGTATATCCAATTTCTCCCCAACTCTTTCGAAAATTGCCCGATCATAAAACTCAGTGAGTAACTTGGGTAGTCGTGCCCAAATGGCAGTGTGACTGATGGTTTCTTCTTTGGGGACAAAGTTTGGCTCCCATTTCCTAACAGAGTCAAAAATTTTTGCAATAAACAAGGGGCCTTCGTGTAGTGCTCTGTTTTTATTGATTTCCACTTGGAATTTAACTATGTGATAGTCATTTTCCCAAGTCGATGAGGGTGATTTATTCCATAGGTTTCCATAGCTCTTGAAGTTTGTTCCTTAGGTATATGTATGAGAACCTCTGTCCAAACACCTTCACAATGATGGAACTACTCCAAGGTAGGTAGAGCCTGTGCCTTTCCCTTTTTGATAAGTGTGTGGAATCACCTTGGTTCTCCTGATCCATATCTAAACCCATGGTTTGTGGCTGGGTTGTCCCATAGATACCGTTTAAATCCTTGGATTTTCCATTAAAACATCTTTAAAGGTTAAGGGGGTATTTTTGGGGGCCCCTAGTTGATTTCTCATTGGTGGATCTGGTGGTTTTGGTAGTTCCGGCAGTGTGTGTTATGTGTCATTGTTCAGCATAGAGAGCATTTCTCTTGTTATCAGGTAATGAGGTTGTTTCCTAGGAATATGAGTAGTTTAACTTGGTACAATATTTAATATTGTCCTTTGAAGACATTGTAACCACAATACGATTTGCGAGTCATTGGTGTTTTAGATATATGAAGCAAAAGTTCAATGTTTTTTGAAAAATAAGTAATTTAATATTTAATGACTAAATAAAAATATTATTGAAAGAATATTTAAATGTAAAATAGATAATACTATAACAAAAATGAAAAAAATTTAAAATACTTTTTTATAATATCAAATACGGTTAATTTTTTTAAAATTTTTATTGGGAATTCTCATCATTTTTTTATTTGGATTATATCATAATCTTAGAATTGAAAATGAGGATTATTACAACTCTCTCTCAGTCAAACATACATCTTCTCTCCAACTATTTTGCGAATTACAACAAAAAGCAAAAATTTTAAATCTCTTACCTCTAGGTTCAATGAAAATTAAAAATTTATTGGATAAAGTAGAAATTCAAATTTCTTAAAACCAAATATAGTAAGTTGGATATCTATAAGTCGACTAACCCTATGTCTATCAATCTATAGATCAATTGGATATAAGAGCTCATACTCTATGTTATTTTTTGTTCTTATTTATATATTACAGAAAATTTTAGATAGTTAATCACATTTTTAGTATAAATTTTTAAACCATTTTTAATTTATTAATTATCATAATTTCTAATACGTTTTACGTATTTCTCAAAAATATATTTTACTTTATTCGTTGTTGTGCACCGATGAAATTTAGATAACCACCTAATTTTTATATAACTTTCAAATTTTTAAGTTGTTAATTATTGTGATTCATAGTAATTTTTTATGTCATTTTTCAATAATATATGCTATTTTTTTGTGTCAATTTATGTAACACGAATAGAATAACAAGAGTTAAGGACTTTTTAATACGTCAAGAAAAAGGTGCTAAGGTCGTACTTGATTTTGTCCTTGTAGAGTAGGTAAAAAAAACTCATGGCTTTAAAAACCCTTTCAAAACCTTAGAAGCGCCAACGTAGATCCTACACAATTCTGCCCTATAAGATAATGATAGTC
This sequence comes from Solanum ossicruentum, assembly GCA_025774065.1. Classification (NCBI taxonomy): domain Eukaryota; kingdom Viridiplantae; phylum Streptophyta; class Magnoliopsida; order Solanales; family Solanaceae; genus Solanum; species Solanum ossicruentum. The sequence continues at coordinate 10,388 of JAOTQR010078519.1, forward strand.
AATGACCAATCTCTTTTAGAGGTTTGTCAAACTGTTAAGACGTATGCGAATACAGTGAAACCTAAACAACAAGTAGAGAATGTGGCTTCGTGAAAATCAATTTCTTATTTGCATGGAGAACCCATTATTATGTGGAATCAGAAGGAAATGGACAACATGTTCATACGTGAAACCTACAATATGCTGTTGTGGGTAAATTCTCTTATGGTTGACCTGATATTCATGAGTTACGGAGACTTATCCCAAAACAATGCTAATTGAAATAAGACTGCATCTACTAAGTAATAGGCATATTCTAATAAGGGCTTCGCTGCTGGAGGATTATGTTCATCTTTTCTCAGAGCCCACTTTTTACATTACTCAACAATATTGGTCTTATCCCATGCGTACTTTTAAATGGGATCCCATGTTCAATTTGGAGGAGGAGACAACTATGGTGGTTGCTTGGATATCCTTTCCATCTCTTCCCCCAAACCTTTTTTTGTGAAGAGGCTATTTTTTCACTTGCGATTGCGGTTGGTAAACCTCTGCAAGTGGATGTAGCTAAGAAGAATAAATCTCGACCAAGTTGTGCAAGAGTTAAGATTGAGGTTGATTTGCTTGGTGAGTTCGCAAAACGGATCAATACCGCCATCAAACAAAAGGATGGGGAGGTGCTTGAAAAGTGGATACCAATAAAGTATGACTATGTCACAAAGTACTGCACAACATGCTCAATTCAAAGGTACGATGAAGACCAATGTTATGTGAAAAATCCTTAACTTTTTAAGCAGAGGAATAGTAGCAAAGAGGAGGAACGAGAAGACAAGAACAAGGAAAATATTAAGCAGGAAAATACTAAAGTTGCAGATAAAATACAAAAGCAGCCAGACACCCAGCCTGAGGGGTTCATTGAACAAAAAGAGAAACATGGGGGTGGGGGAAGACAACAACCATATGTTAAGCAGTGGTAAGTAAATAGAAAAATAATTTTTCCAATTTGGAAGAGAAAATGGATAGGGATAGATAACCAGAAGAGGAGATGCAGGGGGTTAAAGAAAAAAAATGAAAAGATCTCTACTAAGGAATGAGTTGAAGGACGATTCAAGAATGTGGACAACAATAAGGGTGATGGGAACAAAGGTACCAATAAAGAGAATGAAACACCAGTGGTTACTAATGGAGAAGAAAAGAGAAGAGTTATCAGTGTATCCCAGGATAAAGGAAGCAAAGGGAGTTTTATAAATCAAAGCCATCAGGAGGACATTGCTGACACAACCAGTAATACTAACATAGTGTAGGATAAGATGGATGCAACAACAGATAACATGGCATATCAAAATATCAATGGTGAAGGGATGGAGATGCTTGATGTTATGGCTGAATATGAAGAAATTCAGGGTCAACATCCTCAGGGCTCAAGTGAAAAAGTTGAAGAGGAAGGGATGGAGGATAATATTCTCAATGTTGTACTCAGAGGATCTATCCCCTAGGCAATCTGATAGTTTAACGGCTAAAAGTAGAAAATTCAATATTCCTCTTCAAGTTCAGACAAGGAGCAGTAATAAATCAGCTAGCAGTGATCAATGATAGACAAAGCGTTATTTTAGGATGTTCGATCAGTGAATACTCAAAATGCATTTGGAAGACTGCTCGACTTGAATAGAAGAAATAATTACAATTTTATTGCTCTTATGGAGCCTTTTCAGGCCCTAGGAGAGATTCATAATTTTAGAGTGAGATTTGGCTTTGATAATGAGTTAGTCAACAGTTCTGAAAAGATATGAATTTTTTGGAGGAAGGATTGGGATGGGATGGTGATGCAAAATTCTGTTCAACAGTTCACAATTGAATTCTATTAAGGAGGGAGAACATTTTTCATCACCTCATCGATGACAAAAAAAGATTAGAGTTATAGGAAGAGATGGAAGGGATGGATATTATTAGATCACCGTGGCTTGTGGGGGGAAGGAGGATTTTAATGTAGTCTTAAATGAAGACGGGAAGCTTGGTGGTTTGGAATTCTCACAGCATGAAGCAATTGACTTTGCAACATGTATTAGTTCATATGCGCTAACAGATATGAGATTTACAGGAAACAAATATACGTGGTGGAATGGTAGAATTAATGATGCTTGCATTTTTGAGAGGTTGGACAGAGTTTTGGTAAATTAGAAGTTTCTTTATGTTGTCCCACAAGTTGAAGTACAACATATGTCTTGATAGGGTTCGGATTATGCCCCGATCCATGTTACGTATAATTATCTGGTCAAAAATGTGATGAAACCATTTAAATTCCTTAATTTCTGATGCAAGCATAGAAATTCTAATGAAGTGGTAAAGGGTAGCGGAATATTGATTTCACCGATTCCCCCTTTTTGGAGCTTCATATAAAGATGAAAAAAGTAAAGAGGGCCTTAGTGGAGTGGAGTACAACAGAATATGACAACATATTATGCAAATTGCCACCTTGGAGCATGATTTATTGGTGAAGGAAGCTCAATTTGAAATCTGATGCAGTCCGTAAAATGGTGCTAGAGCTGTTTAAAGTTGAGGCAGAACAAAAGAAATTTCTTAAGTTCGAGGAAGAGTTTTGGAGATAAAAGGCTGGAATGAAATGGTTTGTGGAAGATGAAAGAAACACTAAAGTCTTTCATTTCTATGTTCAAGGCAAAAGGAGAAAACTACACATTGTTGATATTCTTGACTTGAATGGTAATAGTCTTACTGATGATGGGGGGATAAGAGAGGAGATTGTTCATGTTTTTCGGCACTACTTTATAGAAGATAATGAAAATCAGGACTATCCTATGCTTGATATTATCCCTTCTCTCATATCTGGGGAGGAGAATGAATTTTTGACAAGACTTCCAGACCAAGACGAGGTGAAAAGGGTTGTTTTTTTATTTAAATAGAAGTAGTGTTGCTGGTCAAGATGAGTTCTCAAGGTTGTTTTTTTCAAGATTGCTGGGACGTTGTCTCTCAAGATGTCATCAATGTTTTCAGGGCTTTTTTCTGTTAACAAACTTTGCCAAGGTATATAACTCATACTAATTTGGTCCTATTACCTAAGAAGGAAGTAGTAAGATCATTCTCGGATCTTAGACCAATTAGTTTGAGTTGTTTTATCAACAAGATTATTTCCAGAGTTCTACATGGTAGAATGGTTGAGGTCTCACCAAAGCTGATTTCTCCCAATCAGTTTGGATGTATTAAATACAGAAGTATCTCTGAGAATATATTGTTAGCTCAAGAGATTATTGGGGATATTAACAAAAGGTAAAAACATACTAATGTGGTGGTGAAGTTGGATATGGGAAAAGTGTATGATAGAGTTTCCTGGATCCTTCTCACAAAATTCTTAAGAAAATTTGGCTTCTAAAAAATAATTATTAACACGGTTTGGAGGCTGATTTCTAATAACTGGTATTCTATTTGTATCAATGGGCAGATTCATGGATTATTTTAGTCATCCAGGGGACTGAAATAGGGGGATCTTTTGTCCCCTACATTATTTATAATTGGTGCAAAGGTCTTGGCTAGGGGACTAAATGTTCTTCATTCTGATCCATCTTATATAGGATATGATCTTCCTGAATGGAGTCCCAATATTAATCATCTTTCATATACAGATGATACAATACTATTTTTCTAAGGGACAAGGGGTCTATAATCAAAATGATACAAGTGTTGAGGAGGTATGAAGTAGTGTTTGGATAGTTCATTAAGAAGGCAAAGAGCTTTTTTTTTTATCTTTATGAGAAAGCTCCTCTAATCTTCTCTATAAGATTGTGGAAGCTTACTGAAATCAGGCAAGTTGGTTTTCCTTTAACTTACCTTGGATGTCCTATCTACTATGAGAGGAAAAATAAGACATTCTTTGAGGATATAGTGAGGAGGGTGGCAAGAAGAATTGTCTCAGGCCAGAATAAGTTTTTGTCTTTTGGTGGAACATTCATCCTCATAAGCCATATTCTCCAATCTATGCCTATATACTTGTTGACAACCCTTACACCCCCTAAAGGAGTCATAAGAAAATTGCATCAATTGTCTGCTAGGTTCTTTTGGGGAGCCATTGGGTTGCCTGGGAAGGCATGTGCTTTCCAGTGAATGAAAAGGGCCTATAGTTTAGATCTTTGGAGGTGATCAAGAAGGTCATGCATGCTAAGCTCTGGTGGAATTTCAGAACATCAAAAGCCTCTTTATGGAGTGTTACATTGGTAACAAATATTGTAATAAGTGGCATCCAGTGTTGGCCTTGGGTACAGGTGAATCACAAGCTTGGAGGAACATGATTATTGTTAGGGAGGAAGTGGAGCCTTATATTTGGTGGAAATTAAAAATTGGAAATTCAAGTTTCTGATTTGATAATTGGACCAATTTTAGGGCCTTATACTATATAGAGGGGGATCTAGCAGATGAGGAGGAAATAAAAGTCAAGTCATTTGTAGAAGATGGGTCATAGAGAATTGGGACCATTGGGAGGTTTGTTTCTATAGTGATGCAAGACGTCATTGTGAACAAAAATCCACCAACTGGATATGACATTGATAAGGCCTGGTGGACTGGCAGCAAATCAGGACTTTTGACATCCAAGTCTGCATACCAGATAATCAGGCCAAGAAAAAACAGGATGGAGATGTTCCAATTTATTTGGAATAGGGGCCTTCTTTTTAAGATTTCTTTTTTTCTATGGAGGGCTTTAAAAGGCAAGGTGCCCACTGATGACAACTTGAAGAGGTGCAAGATCCCTATAGTGTCTAAATGTTATTGTTGTGATGATGGATGTGAAGAGAGCATGAATCATCTATTCTTGACTGCCCCAGTAATTGTTTAACTGTAGGATTATTTTGTGTCAAGTACGAGCTACTGATTACTGGTACAAACGTATCTACAGCTCTGAACAGGTGGTAGATTGATGTGGAGGGCATGAAGGCTAGGCATATCTTAAGGAGCATTCCAGCAATCCTCATTTAGGAACTAATGATAAGAAGGAATTAGATTAAGTATGACAAGCAGGTATCATATGCTATATTAAGAAATAAATATGAAAAAACTGTGTATTCTTTAATTAGAAGTCACTATCCTGGGTGGAAGGATGTCCTACAAAGTGGTTGTTAAGTTTTGATAGAATCCAAAACCACAGAAGCAACTGTTTTATAAAATAGTTAAGTGAAAATTACCTGAAGTTGGGCTAGTTAAATGTAACATGGATGGGACTTGTAGGGGGAATCCAAGGAAAAATTCTTATGGCTTTTACATGAGAAATGATCAGGGGGATCTTATCTATTTGAGGCAGACACGATTTGGATTTTTACAAACTTGGCGGCTGAAACTACTGCTATTTGAAAGGCCTTACAGTTTATTCTATTAGGTGACTAGCACTTTGTAATAATTGAATTAGATTCTCTGGGCTTAATTAGACTCCTAAGGGGTGAATGGAGGATTCATGGGAAATCAGTGGGATGATGAAAATATTCGTAGCCAGTTACAAAGGAAAAACATACAACTACAACATACATTCAGAGAGAGTATCAGCTTGCAGACCAGTTAGCAAATGAAACATTCAGTCATGAAAAGAAGTTGAAATATTATAACTTTAGACAATTACCCAGCTTTGCCAGGAAGATTCTAAACATGGATATTTCCTAAATCCCATCTCTCAGGATCAGTACTAAACCTGTTTATAAGTATGAGATCTGATGCAGGTGTAGCATGCAAAAAATACAGCCAGGAATACATAGTAAGGCCACAAATGACAATACACAGGGTGCAACAAAATTATTATCTACAAAAATCTAATCTATGGGATGGGGTGTCGCATGAACCCTTTTTCTTACAAGTTATCAACACAAAAATAAAAGTAAGGTACCAAAATGCTGAGACGGGATCAGGCGGAACAAGGGGTACAAGGGGTTACATGCACCTTTATAGATCTAGAGAAACAACACCAGGTGCTGAAAAGGTAAACAGAGATAAACAAGTTAAACAAGGGCACAGTGAATCAATCTGCAAAGATAGAGGGAATGGACCTTAAAGGCCAAAGGTTATGGACACACATGAAATACGCATATCTTTCACCACTCGAAACCCACGACTTGGTCATGGTGGATCATCGCAAGGGACACTGAAATAGAAGGCAAATCAAAAACAGAATCAGCAGGGATAAAAAGGGGAGGAAGTTAGATGGTGCTTACATCACACAAAGAAAAAGCAAGTTGAGGATGAGCACAAATCGGAAGAACAATTGAAAGGCCCCATGGATGCAAGCTGCCAACATTTTGGAGCTGAAGGATCAGAAAAGGAAAAAAAGGTGTCACGACCCAAGCCTAGGGCCTAAACGTGACACAGTGAATGGGGAACCCGAAGGGACCCCAAATAAGCCTCTTAATATATCATTACATATCCTTGATTGCGGAAGCAATTAGACAATAATAAGAGAATAGAAATAAGGGGAAAGGGACTAAGGAGTCTTTTATAGCTCAAAATATACAAGAGTCAAGAGAGTCTAAGTTCATAACATCTTTACATAACTTGTCCAACAATATTTCTAAACTTAGAATTTAGCGGGGGCCAAGAAAACTTTTCAGGCTCACCCTCATGGTCAAACGCATACAATAAGATAAATAGGGTCTTTGAATACATAAGAACAAGAGATATCATCCTCGAAGTTGAGGACTCACCAAAATTACATGAAGAAATATTACTAGCCATGTAAAGGAGGAAGAATATGAAATGGAGCTCCAGTTCCTACATGGTAACATCATGTAGGCATAGGATATGCGTTAGTACGTTTGAATGTACTAAGTATGTAGGATGCAATGCAACAAGGGATGAGCAACATAATTAAAATGCATAATTAGACATTGAATGAACATAATAGCAATATCGCGTGCATAAATGATGCTTGAAGTAAAACATGTTTATATAGAACATATTACATGTATAGGAAGAGACCCCATCATCATAGACTAAGCCACTTAGTACTTGGAATCCTAGGCAAACCACCTCTTGGTGGTGTTTGAGGTATCAACCCCTCAACTTGGTTAATGGGTTTACCACCTCCTATCAAGGTGTTTGAGGTATCAACCCCTCAACTTGGTTAATGGTTTTTTACCACCTCCCATCATGGTGTTGAGGTATCAATCCTTCAACTTGGTTAATGGGTTTTTACCACCTTCCATGAAGGTGTTTGAGGTATCAACCTCTCAACTTGGTTATGGTCAATTTATAACACTGAAGATACCTTTCATAAAATCAAGACACATATATACACAATCCTTTCATCATCATAAAGTTATTTAGTTCATAGGTTATGCAATAGATCATCAATAGCTCAATATTTTAAAATTGGACATTTTATGAAACACTTGGTGGGTATGTAATGCTAGTTTAAAATTATGCAATTCAAGAGTTAAATCATATGAGAAAATCAATGTATAACTACCCACCAACACTAGGTAATACCCTCATGTAAGATACATCAAAACCCCTCCTCAAATCTCATATTAGATCTTAGATTCATAGCTCAAAATATGCATGGTTGAATAATATTTCATAAAACCCCAACATAGTTCATGGTCAAATTCATAAACAGAAGACCCATAAGTAAATCAACTTAGACACATGTAATTTAGGTAAAAGGGAAGCTTGGGCACCATTTGGGGGGGGGGGGGGAGGGAAGGACCCAATAGTTGAAATCCACATACCTCAACTTTGTAGATTTCCTTGAAGAAGATTTGATTGAGAACTTGAAGCTTGAATGAAATACTATGATCCGAAATAAGATTGAGACACTTGAATTTTGGGTGAAATATTTGTTTAAATGTTAGAGAGTGGAGAATGCCTTGTATGATATGAGGTTGAAAAATGACTGAGTATAGATGTTTTTACACATAGGAAGGCTTAGGCCCAAGACCCCAAAGCCTTGGACCAAAATAAGAAAATTGGCAGCAAAATACACTGCTCTGCAACCGGGGTGCATTGCGGAGCTAATGCGAGCTACTACTGGAATTTAAAATTTTGTGAAATTTGTTTTTCATTACGGATCCTGTAAAATTTGGGTTATACCCATTTTCCTCTCAATGTTTTCCCCTGAATAAGAATATAAAGTCAGATTCTCGATATCACGCACAGTTTTTGAGATATATGGAAATTACGGTTATAGACATTTCTGAGGCACATTTTTGAGCACTTTTAGGGATCGTTTCAATATCTCCACCTTGGGAACATTCATCCCCGAATGTCAAAGAAACATATATAAGAGAAGTAAACAAGATAACTTCAGCCCACACAAGAATGCAACAATGTACTTGAACATCATTTGAAAATCTCAACATAAGTGTCAAAATCACCATGAACTTATCAATTTAAACATGAATGTATGCAAATGACATGAGGGCTGAAACTTAAGACATGAAATCACATAGGGGACTTAGATTAGTACTTTAGGCTTGAGTAGAATGGAAGAGATAGGGATATCGCTTTTGCATGTCTGCTCGGCTTCCCATGTGGCACTTTCAACTTGTTGATTCCTCTAAATGACCTTAACGGAAGCTACATCCTTGTTCCTTAACCTCTTCACTAGTCTATCCAAACTTTCTACCAGAACCTCTTTATAAGTCAAATTATCTTCAACAACACCTACAACATCAAGAGGCACAATGGCACTTGGGTCACCCACACACTTTCTCAATATAAACACATGAAAGACCGGATGAACTGAGTCCATTTCACTAGGAAACTCCAACTCATAGGCCACCTTAACAATCCTTCTCAATACTCTATATGGATCAATAAGTCTTAGACTCAACTTACCCTTCTTACCAAAATGAACAACACCCTTCATGGGTGAGACCTTCAAATAGACCCAATCACCAATTTTAAATTCAAGATCTCTTCTCCTCACATCGGCATAGGGCGTTTGACGACTTTGGGCTATTTTCAACCTCTTTTTAATCAGCCGCACTTTCTTTAAGGCCTCCATCACCCAAATCCAGACCCAATAAGTTCATCTATCTCACTTCAAACCATCCAATCGGGAACCTACAACATCTACCATAGAGAGCCTCAAAAGAAGCCATACCAATGCTTGTATGATAACTATTATTATAAGCAGACTCAATCAATGGAATATGATCATCCCAACCATGAAGTCCATGCTTACTTCCTCCCACTTTCAAGTAGGAATCTCTATATCTTGGGCTAGGCTACCCGGCCTTTGATGTTCGGCTTTGACTTGTTAGCAATTATGGCTACCAGATACAAACTTAGCAATGTCTTTCTTGATACCTCCCCACCGATACACCTCTCTCAAATCCCTATACATCTTTGTAGAACTGGGGTGAATAGAATAGGAAGAGTTATGAGCCCCATCTAGGATCATCTTTCTCAAGTCACCAACATCGAGCACACACGACCTACCTTGGTACCTAAAGGCACCATCTCCCCTTTAGGAGAAAACCTCCACCTTATCCTCTCTCACCAAAGCCTTCAACTCTAATAAGGTGAAGTCAAGATCTTACTTTGCCTTTACCTCCTTAACCATAAAAGATTCGGAACCATCAAACTAATACACTATCATTCTCAACTTCTCCCAACCTAACCCCCAATATAGCCAACTGATGAACCTCTCTAGCCACCCTCTTGTTACCCAAAGATTCCCAATTTCCATAATTAGTAAGAAACTTCACATTCCCCAAGATTCATAACATTACCCCCAAATGATTCACAAGCTCTTCTTCACTTTCAGAAACAAACCAACATATCATTACCAAAGCCCACCATCGACATAACAAGGTAGGGATTAAAGACCCTATTCAAGAGACTTATAGACATACTTAGTACACTAGTCAAACTGAAGGACATAACCACGGATTCATAGTGCTCATACCTAGTCCGAAAAGACATCTTGGGAAGGTCACTCTCCCTCACTTTCACTTGGTGATATCTGGACCGAAGTACAATCTTAGAGAAGTGACTGGCACCTTGAAGTTGGTCAAAGAGATCATCAGTACTTGGCAGAGGGTACTTATTATATATGGTGACCCTACTAATTTGCTGGTTATCAATGCACATTTTAAGGGAACCATCTTTCTTCTTCACAAACAACACTAGGAGGCTCACTAGGAAAGACATAAAGGAACTTATTAACCATTGTAACCGATTCTATAGGATAGACTTTGGACTCAACACCCCTAACCCTCATGAGATGATAGACTCCCCTTATAAATCAACTTATGGGATTGAATACAAGAAATGAATCTATCCTTGACCACCACATTATGACTCTCCCACTCACGAACGGGCTCGTTAGGGAACTGGAGGCACAATATGCATGCAACTAATCCACCTCAAGTATGCATGCAACTAATCCACCTCAAGTATGACATCAAAATCCACCATATCCCATTCAACAAAGTCACAAGACAAGACATATGCTATATGACTACGGAACAATTTCTATGGACCTACCTAGTAACAACAGACTCACCAATGGGGTAGACACCACAAGTTTACAAATAACTCGGGGCACACATGAAGCCCACTAGCAACAAAAAGGAATAATAAAAGAGGTAGTGGCACTAGGACCCATTAATGCATACACATCAAAGTCAAATGAAATTTTAACATATCGATAGCAACATCAGGTGCCTCATCCCCTCTTTGCCTCCCTCGAAGAGTATTAAAGTTGTTGTTCCATGGGGAAACACCTTGATGACCTACCCTTCCTCCTTGGCCCGCATTAGTACCTTGACCTTGAGGACCATCACCCCTACCTTTGGGTTGAGCATGAGGATAACCCCTAAATTTGTGCCCAAATCCGCCACAAACATTACAAGAATTAGATTTCCTCAAACATGGGCCACCATGGCCTTTCCCACACTTTTGGCACCTAGGCTTTGCCACCCCCTTATTACCACCTTGGAATCCTTGATTCGGCACCTTATCATTGGCAAACCTCTTGTTGGAAGTAGTGTAGGGCCCTTGACCTTTCCTTTGATCACATGGGCATTCAACAATCTTATGGCCTATCTTTCCACACTGATAGCATGCACTCGTGTTCCTCCAACAAGTGTCATCATGGTTTCTTCCATATTTTGGACACCTAGGGCAGGCCCTCCCACCATTGCCACCTTCAAATTGGACCCTTCTCTTCTTGAACTGGGGCACCGGGAGTCTAGAAAAAGATGAAGCACCCTCAACTTGAGCCCTCATAATCTTTCTCTTCCCCTTCTCATCATTTGAAATCTCAGAGGCACCCGCTTGTTGGTTGAGTTAAGCGATCACAGCTTTGGCCAAAATCCATAAAGCATTGCGAACCTCTGCATTTGATAGACCATCATCTTGAGTAGCCTGAAACAAATTTTGAAATGTGACCGTAAGGAATTAGTAATAAGCTTAGAGGGTCTAGATCTACTACACGACATAGATCATGAAAAATGTGACATTATCTAAAACGCCTCATAACTTCCCATTCATAGTTGTGGCATGCTTCATAACCATGAATAAGACTTTAGTCGATGCGGTGTGTTGGATGCCGAGGATCATTAACAACCTAGTGCTTTGATATCAAGTTTGTCATGAATCAAGCCTAGGGCCTAGACGTGACATAGCGAATGGGCAACCTGAAGGGATCCCAAACAAGCCTCTAAACATATTATTACACATCCTTGGTTGTGGAAGCAATTCAACAACAATAAGAGAATATAAATAAGGGCAAAGAGACTAAGGAAGTCTTTTATAGCTCAAACATACAAGAGACAAGAGAGCTAAAGCTCATAACATCATTACATAACTTGTCCAACAACACCTCTAAACTTAGAATTGAGCGGGGGACAAGACAACTTTTCGGACTCACCCTCATGGCCAAAACCATACAATAAGATAAAAAGGGTCTTTGCATACGTAGGAATAAGAGATATCGTCCTCGGAGTCGAGGACTCACCAAACTTGCATGAAGAGATAGTACTAGCCACGTGAAGGAGGAAGATGATCAAATGAAGCTTCGGTTCCTACATGATAACATTATGTAGGCATAGAGGATGCGTTAGTACATTTGAATGTACTAAGTATGTAGGATGCAATGCAATAAGGGATAAGCAACATAATTGAAATGCATAATTAGACATTGAATGAACATAAAAGCAATATCGCATCCATGAATGATACTTGAAGTAAAACATGTTTATATAGAACATATTACATGTGTAGGTAGAGACCATCATCACAAACCAAACCACATAGTACTTAGAATCCAAGGTAAACCATCTCTTGGAGGTGTTTGAGGTATCAACCCCTCAACTTGGTTAATGGCTTTACCACCTCCCATCAATGTGTTTGAGCTATCAACCCCTCAACTTGGTTAATGGTTTTTTACGACCTTCCATCAAGGTGTTGAGGTATCAACACCTCAACTTGGTTATGGTCAACTTGCAACCCATATACCTCAACTTTGGAGATTTCCTTGAAGAAGATTTGATTGAGAACTTGAAGCTTGAATGAAATCCTTAGATCCGGAATGAGATTGGGACACTTGAATTTTGGGTGAAATATTTGTCTAAGTGTTAGAGAGGGTTTTGGGGAACGCCTTGTATGATATGAAGTTGGAAAATGACTACGTATAGGTGTTTTTACGTATACGAAAGCTTAGGCCCAAGACTCCAAAGCCTTGGACTGAAATAAGAAAATTGGCAGCAAAATACACTGCTCCGCAACGTCGGCGCGTCGCGAAGCTAACGCGGACTGCCACTGGAATTTGAAATTTTGCGAAATTTGTTTTTCGCTACAGGTCCTCTAAAATTCGAGTTACACCCACTTACCACTCAATTTTTTCCCTTGAACAAGAATATGAAATCGAATTTTCGATATCACGCACAGTTTTTGAGATATATGAAAATTATGGTTATGGGCATTTTCAAGGTACATTTTCGGGCACTTTTTGGGATCATTTCATGAGGGGAAAGGGATAGAAGGATCTAGACATTATTTATTATTTTGTTCCATTTGTAATGGCCTACTGGACCGGGTCTTGTGTGGGGCGACTGTTTTGGACATGCTGAATATTTAATTAAATGGGCCTCATGCCCGATATTTGACCAAAAAAAGAAATAGAGTCAAACAAATTTTAAATATGTTCTATAAATATTTGAAGTTGTCAATTATTATAATTTGTGGTACCTTTTACATTTTTTAAAAAAATAATTTATATTATTTTCTCTATTCTAATTTATGTGGTACTGATAGAATTTAGATAAATGTTTTAATCTTTTTTTTTTTTATATATTTAAGTTGTTAATTTTGATTTACAATATTTTTTATGTCACTTTAAATACTTTATGTGACACAGGTAGAATTTTGATAATCAATCGAATTGTCTTCTATGCTTTTTAAATATTTTAAATTATTGATATTATAATTTATAATTTTTTATATAATTTTTAAATATATAATTAAAAAATAAATTAACTTATAATCAAAAGAATAGAATAAATGACTAAATTATTTCTTATTGGTGAAACAGACACATTGCCAGGAAGCTGATCAACTATAGAAATGATGAGGATTTAAAAATTGTAGGATACAAAGTTATGCTACTCATATAATAGACAAAAACTTTGTGACATTATTTTTTTTTTACTTTTAGTTTTAAAAAATATTTATTATAAGTAAAAATATTTTAATTTTAAAATTTTTATTTTACTCTTAATAAAATAATTTACAATCATAAAATTTTAAAAACTTCTTTTAACTTTTAAATATTGTGTCAAATTAAATGGCGACTAACAGCTAAAAAAATTGCAATTTAATTAACACTTATTTACAATCACCCTTCAGTTGACTTCTCTTTAAAACCAATCCAAAAATATTATCTGGGGTTGTTTGGATTGACTTTTCTAAAATAATTTGTAAGTTAAAACTCAGAAGTTATAAGTTGAATATTTTTTATTTTACAAATTTTAAAGTGATTGAAAATAAATTTTAATCATAAATAAATCTGAAAAAAAAACATAATTTTATTCATAAATGATGTGCGTATAAATTTGTTTCTCCCTTGATTTTTCTTTTCCAAGATTTCTCCGTAATTCGAGAGTCGTTAGTGGCGTATTTCTCAAATGTTGGATAATTTGACCTCCTTGAGCCCTATTTTGATCTCTTTATAAATATCCACAGAATTAATAAGATATTTGAGATTTAGATCTCTTTATAAATATCCAAGAGTTTATGAAATTTCTGAGTTTTTATCTCTTTGCGAGTACCCAAGAACTTGACGATATTCGAAATACCGAGTATAATAGCTATAGACATGAATTAGAGTTTATGATAGAATAGTCTCCAAGAAATCGTAATTGAAATAAAACTTATCTTACAGTCCTATAAAATATTAACGACTATAATTTTTATTTTACTCTTTTTTATTTAAAAAAAATATTTAAAAAATCATTAAAAACAAACCAATTCAATAGCCAATAAAGGATTAAAAGCAAAAATTTCGGTTTTTTATTTATTTACTTTTACTAGGGGCAACGAATACAAATATAATTTTGGCTGGCGTAACTATCGGCGATGAAAAGCAGTTGGTATTGTAACGTCTGTTTCAAGTTATTAAGAATTTCAGCCACGTGGATTCTACTTTTTACGTTAAGAGTTAAACCTTGTTTGCCACGTTAACCTTCATTCAAAAAATAACATCTAGAAGAATTAATACTACGTACTGAAAGTTACATTATCTTTATTATATAAAGAAAAGAGTCAAATAATATGAGAAATGCACCATGTGGAAAAGGACCTTATAAGAGAAAATAGAAACTTTCTTCTTTCATGGGTAGTTAATATAGTTGGTCTTAAATGAATTTGAGGGTTTACAATGTGATTGGTTTTTGTGTATAAAAAGATAAGATATTGAAAAGTTCAAACCGTCCAAGAACATTATCCTATATTATGGGAAATATAGGTGGGGGAACATTGGACTGATGACCTGTGTCCAACACCAACCTTAATATTCTTATGCTGCTCCCTCTCGTCTCTTCTCATGAAATTTGCACTATGTTTATTATTTTGATTTTTTTTAATTGATCAGATATATTTATTTTAAAGTTTATTAACTATTAAAGGTAACATATAAAGAATAATATCATATATGTATTAATTTTGTGAAATAACATATATTAAGAATTATCTGTTTATAATAAAGACGACATATAAAAGAGATAGGAGAGACTACTAAAGTGATGTCTTTTTTGATTTAAATATGATCCCCTCAATTAAGCAGCGCCATTTATTGCTGTTATAAGCTGCCCCTACCACCAACTCTAAATTTAATAATATATAAATGTATTACTATTTGAATGTGAAAATATGAAAAGATTAATGAGAATAAGACAATTTTAGTTGTAAGTCACTTTAAAAACAACCGTTAATATCATTATTAAATGTTCATGTATATATATTTTATCATTAAAATAAAATATTAAATGTATATAATAATGAATTTAAACAACATTGAAAGAAAAAGACTTTCACTAAGACTAGATGACCTTTTATAATTTGAAAATGATAAATAATAATATCATTGCTTATCGTTAAAAATGTCTTACGCTTTAAACGTGTTGCTGAAAGCTAAAAATAAAGTTATCCTAATGAATGAGATCTAGGAAATAGAAAAAGTGAAACAAATAAACTAAAAAAATAATCAGCAAAAGGTCAGCATTGAAAAAAGACGAACCAGGTGTTATAGTATGAACAATGAAGTCGTCCATAGGATTTCTGATTTGATTTAGATTGATTATTGAAGAAAAAATAAAATATGATATTAGTGAATATATAAAAATATTTAATAAAAAGAATAATGAAATCGAATAAAATAAATATTATAAATAAATAAGTCATAATGAAGATGATCATAATTTTAAAGTACTAAATCACGTGAAATAAGTTATAATAAAAATATCATAACTCTAAAGTACTAAATTATGTTAAACTAAGTGTAATAAGTACTTATCGTTGCATTAAGCATTAAAGAAAAATTAAAATCGGATTATGTATTTTAATTATCTAATTCAATGTAAAACTAAAGAATAACTATTCATTATTATTATCATTCTTAGTGTTGGATTAGTTTTTTGCTAGTATTAATATTCATTTGATTTGATATTTGAGCTTTAGAGTTACCAATATGGAAAACTTACCTAAATAATCATATTTAGAAATTATTTACCATTTATAGCTATATAAATTAATCTAAATACATGTATAATTCACTTTAAATATATCATTTAGATTTTTTATAAAAATAAGACTAACACATGTTAAGGCACTTACAATACATCTATATTGCATGCAAATTCATTTTTATACATAGTATAATACATCTGTACTACATGCATAATTCTTTTTAACACATAATGAGATTTTTCTTACCCAAATAAATATAATACATATATAATTCACTTTTAATGCATAGTACAGTTGTTATAGATAATAAATATTTTTTAAATGTGATTTTAATTAGAAAAATGGTATTTAGAGGTGAGAGTTAATGGTGGTACTAGGGTTCTAAGCGTTCAGATCATGTTACACGAGTGGAAATGTTTGAGGGTTGTTGGTATTTAGACTTTGAGGAGGGGGTGGGGCTTGTTACGAAGAGCTAGCATGATGTGGTTTAGGGGTGGTTAGATCGATGATGGGAGTCTTTTGGGTAGAAATAAAGGTGATTTATTGTGTTTAGGATTTGGGTTGAGAGAAGGACAATAGAGTGGAGGTCTTTCATCAGTTGGAATGTATGTTAGCAACAATAGAAAAGCTTGACAAATCTCGATTTTTCTATATTTTTGCTCTCATCTCAGCAATTTGTTGCACTGACTGTGCAATCAACTTGTTTTGTTCTAAGATAATATGATCCATGATGGCAATCTCAGTTAGACCAATATTGCCATTGTTCTCAACCATTTTTGCTTTTCCTTCTAGTAGATCTCGGTTGGAGAAGGGATCTTTGAGAGCTTTAGATCGTGTGAAATATGGATGTCTGACTAGTCTAATCAACACATATCAATTCTAATTACCTATGAAGGAAAATGACTCAAAAGGAAAAAATATTAGTTCCTTCAAATAATTAGATAGTGCAAGATAACACACATACAACAATATTGTTGTTTTACCCAAAGATAAACTAGCTCACGAATACAAGAACATGAGTTAAATAATAAAAATTTGTCTATTTGATTTGGATTTCAATGTATCAGGAAGATTGACTTTTGTTGGGTCAAGGTATTCTCGCTGATGTATCTCTTCGACATTCGTTATGAAACTTTTGATTCCTTATCAAACTGGGAGAAAATAAATTTTTTAATGATACGGGCTGGGTCTTGAAAGACTTTTTATGTATCTCACGAAGGAGAAATCAACACTTAAGTAGTTCGATTGATATAAGCATAGCACTCTTTATTCATACTTTGATACAAGAAAATTGAAAAATAAGAAATAAGAAAACTTCTAAAGACATGATCATGATTCTTCTCGGATTTTTCTTCAAACTTTCTAGTCCTTTTCTTTGTTCTCAACTTCAAACTTCTCAATCTTGAGACTCTATTCCTTCAATGTAGGACTGGACATCCCATTGATCCTAGCTATTTTTTTCTTTAGTAACCTCAAGTTCCTTATCCACTTTACCAGTCCTGACAAGCACAATCTCTAGGGCTGGGTCGAGAGCGGATGAATACTCCTGAAGTAATTGGTTCATCCTGTCCAACTTATCTCTTTTATCTTTAGCGACTTCAATCTCTGTTCACCTCAGTAGCTTTGGCCAACACGACTTTTGTGGCTTCGTCAACTTCTTTAGTTTTACTCTTCATTTTAAGGATTTTCTGAAACAGAGTACTTGGAGTGTAAATCCAGTGTTACGAGGGATGAAGCAGACATTGATGTGAGGCTTGCGGAAAGGCCAAAGATGAAGACTAGGGTCGAAGCCAATTACAAAGGTTCGGAGGAGGAGGAGGAAAAATTTTAAGTTTCTACGATTCATCATCCAGAGTAGCGGCGATATCGATGATGATGTCACACATCATATTGGGGCAGCATGGACTAAATGACGGCTTGCCTCTGCAATATTGTGTGACAAGAAGATACCACCTAAACTCAAAGGTAACTTTTACAAAATGGGGGTTTGACCCTCTTTGCTATATAGGGTGGAGCGTTAGCCAATTAAAAATGCACATGTTCAGAAGATGCATGTCACAGAGATGAGGATGTTGAGATGGATGTATGGTCACACCAGGAGTGATAGGATTAGGAATGAGACCATTCGAGAGAAGCTAGAGGTGGCCCCTGTGACTAATAAGATGAGGGAAGCGAGACTGAGATGGTTTGGATATGTGCAGAGAAGGAATATCGATGCTCTTGTTAGGAGGTGCGAGAGATTGACTTTGGGAGCTACACGAAGGGGTAGATATAGATTGAAGAAGTATTGGATGGAGGTGATCAGAAAAGATATGACGAAACTTGATCTCACCGAGGACACAACCTTAGATAAAAAAAAGTTGAGGTCGCGAATTAGAGTAATAGGCTAATTGGTTGGTAGGGTTAGGTGGTTGTCTGACTTTGTGGTATAGTAGGGAAGCATGAGTAGTCGTGTTTTATATCATGCGTTGTCATTATTTGTCATATATGTATTAATTTTATCATATTTGCATGTTGTCATGTGCTTTTCATTATCAGTCGCTCTTTTTGTTCCCTTTCCTTTCCTTTTTGTCATATCTAATTTATCCTTCTTATTGATTTTTGAGACGAGGATTCCCAGGAAATAGCCTTTCTACTTCTATGAAGTAGTGGTAAGGTCTACGTACATTCTACCCTCCCCAAATCCCACTTGTGGGATTTCATTGGGTATGTTGTTGTTGTTGTTGTTGTTTAAGGATTTCCTGAGCAACTTGACAGAATCTCCTCATCAGTGTCTCTTCAATCTTCTCAACTCTATACTCTATTTGTGTTCATCTTGATGGCAAGTTCAACCTTTCCTAAGATGGAATAGTAGGATTTTAAGAGTTGCTTGAACTTAGACTTTGTTTAGAAACTCAAGACTCACAGTGAGTCTAGTTAGACTTTTTATAGTGACTGATATTTATGCTTAAAGGTGTTAAAAATTTAAAAAGAAGTGGGTTAGAATTTCTCCAAATAAAATAACATGATTACATAAATAGTTATTGCACGTCTGAACAAATATGCGACCCTTTTATTCCAAGAATATATCATGCCATTTAAAACATTTCATTGCCCCTCAAAAAAGCAAATTCTATTGATAAATAAAAAGACATTACGAAGCGAAATAATAGGGGGATACATTTTTTTAGAGAAGGGAAAATGCAAATATAATGAAAACCAATCCCATACAAGGGATATACAATAAAGATCAATCCCACATAGTGGACAAAGCTAACTATAGGAGGATGGTCCTGCTCTATTTTTTCCTTTCTCCAACTCTTCTCGAACATAGTGCCTGTGAAGCATCAAGAAAGGCTCGACTAATAAGACTCGATAAGGTATCAACATTTGCCAGAGAGTAGTGATTTGTCTTTTCATGTTTTGATCTAGTTGAACCAAACACGCTCTTACGTTGGTTAACTTTTATGTCATAAAGGCTAAAGTTCAATTACTCTTGTACTCCCTTTGACGAAATTCATCCTCTCTTTGTAGATACTTTTGTTCCCTGCATAGGAATTCTTGCTCCCTACATAGAAATTCTTGTTCTCTTTTATCCTATTGTTGCTGGAGAAGTCAATTTTGAACTTAAACCTCTAATTCCACATATGTGAATTGTTGATTGAGGTAAGGCCCTAGGTGAGTCTCCTAAGTGATGAGTCGTAGAAATATGACTCTTGTAACTCTTTAAACGAAGGGATTTGCACGTTTTCAAGCAAAGTTATTATTTTAATGTGTGTTTTTCTTATTTTTTAGGAAAAGTGATTAAGGCATGGAGAAATGGATGAATGATAATGAAATGAGTAAAGACAAAGTATGGGTATATTGAGCCCTCCACGGCTCGTATGATGTTAGACTTACCGTAGGAGGGTATGTAGAAGTAGCCCAGACAAATAAGGAGGAAATAAAACCAAGTGAATGATCATGGGGACCTCACAGCTCGTGTGACAGTCCACGAGTCATGAGGCCCACCGTGGTCTTACACTTGGCGTGATGAGCTTGTCTTGAAACTGCATAGCAAGGAGTTGAAGGAAAATTATCTAATGCATGCCCCACAGTACACTACACGAAAGTGGAGATTGACAAAACTCGTATCAAGTGTCGTCAAAGTGACGTGAATATGTCTGATAACGTCAAAAATAATGAAAATCGTGCAAGTGACAAGAGATGAGGGCCTATCACGGGCCGTGTGACCAACCACGATCCATGACATAGGTCGTGATGTTGATGGAAGCAGTGAATATGCAAAGGCAAGGAAGACGGTCCGTCTCACGGACAATTGACCATCACATGGGTCGTTCCAGCGAGTGTGAAGAGAGGAATAGATTCTGAAGACAAGTGTCACCACACGGATTAGTAAATGGTCCATCTACTGTCACATGGGCCATGTAGTGTCTCGTATCCATGCCAACATGACTTTTCCATTTTTATTGAGTTTTAGACTACTGGAGATACAGAACACAAGAAGAACTATTTTGCTTTCAATCTCATTGAACTCTTGGATTCCAATTATCTTATTCGAGATTGTAATCTGTGGTTTCACAAATTCTTCAATAGTAAGTTCTTTATTATGATTTCTTTATATTGTTGTGGGCTATCTTTCATGAATATGCTAGGCTAAACCCACAACTAGGGTTGTGGGAACCATGACAAGTTAATAAGATAGACGAACATAGAGTAATTCTCGAGATTAATTAGCCTATACATCATAATATTCTTCACTTTAACTTCATCCTTAATGAGTCAACGCATTAGGGTAAGTATATATTCATTACATGCCCGAAAGGTATGTAGTGATTAGAAAAAGAGTTCTATGATAGAAATTCGGGGTTTTTAACCTAGTCTAAGTACTTGAGACCAAAAGTTGAGAGTATTTTGGGGTCGATACCAAGGGTTAGTAAGTACACTTTCTGAGACCAAAAGGTAATGAATGAAATACATCTAAGAAGGACCGAAAGGTGAACTAGGTGTTACATAACTTGTTAGATCATGTATATATGATCATCAATGAGTTTACCACATAGATTTGGCTATCACATTAGATGTCATGGCGAACACAACCCTAGCTTAGCATTAATTGATTGAAATCCAGTAGTATTTGTACTTGTTTGTTACTTTAGTTTAGTGATTTAGTTTTCAAAAACCAAAACCCCCTATTTACTTTATGTATTTTTATTTTTGGGAATAGATATTACATCTGTAAAGGGTGCTAATAGATTTATTCTCACGCATTCCTTGTGGGATCGACCTCAATTCTGGTTGAGTTCTATATTTGATCAACGACAACTTTACTATTCCTTTTGGAGTGTAAATTTGGGCGTATCAAATTTTGGCACCGTTGCCGGGGAATATGGCAAAGTAATAGTCTATTAGTTGCTACTTTTAGTGTGTAATACTAGTCCCTAATTTTACTTTTGTTTCTTGGTTTTGTTCTTGGTAAGGAGCCAGCATAGCATGCCAAACACCCAAAGCAATGGTGAAGCACTTATTCCCTACAATCCGGAGCTCACTAAATCAATTCGCAAAATGAATGCCCAAGAATGCAAAGCATCTAGACAGAGAGAGTTGGTTGTGAATCCTGTAGGTGGGGGAAACGATGGTCTGGGTGAAGTTGAACCTATTGGTAACGAGGTACTATGGGGCTCCACATAGATAGGTTCCATTTCCCAGTGTAAGACCCCAAGGGCCTCAGCAGCTCCAAGCAGTGAATGATGATGATGAGGGTGCTGGGACCACTGGAGCAATAGTGCTTCCCCTATTACTTGTAGGTGTCAAGTTCACCATCACTAGTACTATGTTGTAGATGTTACATTTGAAAGGGTTGTTTAGTGGAGCAACAACTGAGGACGCAAATTAGCATGTCATGAACTTAGTGGAGCAATAACACTTCGGTTATGCTTATTTTCGTTATCTCTTATTGGTGAGGCGACAAAGTGGCTGAATGAGCTTCTATATGATTCCATCCGCACTTGGAGTGAGTTAAAAGAAGTTTTCTTGGAGAGATTCTTCCCTGCGTCGAGGTAGCTAAAAATCACAAATGACATTGGGTCTCACAAGCAGCTGCCGAATGAAGCATTATATGAAACTTGGGAGAGATTCAGGCAGAAGCTTAAGCAGTGCCCCAATCACCACCTCACAGATGAGCTCTTGAAAGCAATCTTCTACATATCTTGCAACTTTATGATGAAGGCTATTATTGATTCTGCTTGTGGAGGTTATATATCGCCAGGATTATATATCCCCAGAACAAGAAGGAGGAGGAACAGGATCAAGACATGGCCCATATACGAACCCAATTGGACCTGCTGACGAAGTGACCACTAAATGGAGGCCTAGAAAAAGTGAAAGTTGTGGATACAATGCCTAGGTATGATAATCAATGCTATAATTACGTTAAGGAGGCAAATTTATTGGGCATCCAGGGGGTTATCGGCCATTCAATGCTGGTAATCAAGGTTGAAAATATGGTCATGAGAAATATCAAGGAAATTGGCAAAATCGAGACAGTTATAAGAACCATGAGTGTCAAAATGATGGTGGTGGAAACTCGAAATTAGAAGAGATAATGGCAAAGTTTTTTGACAAGGTTGAGTCTAGTGAGGTAGGGGGCAAGACATGGAAGGAGAAATGTTCAATGTGCGGCAGCTGGTCGACTCGCATTCCACCTCGATCAAGCAACTAGAGCAACAGTTGAGGCAATTCTCTGCCTTATTGAATCAGAGAAAAACGGGGTCACTTCCTAGTAACACTATTCAAAACTCTAAGAATGATGGTCACTGCATGGCTAGAATTATGAGGAGCGGTAAGGTACTTTCTGACCCTATTATAGCCAGTAATGCAGGTAGTGATAAAGTTGATGGTAAGGTACCTGACCCCATGGAGGTGCATGTTGATGATGTGAGTAAAGAGATTGATGCGGCACTAACAGAGCCTGAGGTTGCTAAAGAAACGCAAGAGTTAGACAAACCAGCCACTTAGCCTCTACCAACCATTCCAAAGCCACCACCATCATTCCCTCAGAGGTTGCAGAAGAAGGCTGAAGATGGCAAGTTCCAGAAATTCTTATCTATGTTGAAGGAGATATCAGTGCATCCCTCTAGTGGAGGCATTTGAGCATATGTCAGGCTACGCTAAGTTTATAAAAGACTTAGTAACTAAGAAGAGGACATCCATGATCGAGTCGGTAAATAACTTTCATCACTGTAACACTATTGCTACAAGATCTTTTGTTGAGAAGAAGGAATATCTAGGAGCTTTCACTATTCCGTGTACCATTGGAGCTTATGACTTTGTGAGGGCTCTCTGTGATTTGGGTGCTAGCATCAACTTGATGCCACTGGCAGTTTACAAGCAGTTGGGCTTAGGAGCTCCCACACTTACTATAATATGGCTACTCATGGCAGACAGATCGAGGAAACGGCCCGTAGGGATTTTGTGTGATGTGTTGGTCCGTGTGGGCAGGTTCATCTTTCCTACGAATTTTGTCATTCTAGAATGTCAGGTGGATTTTGAGGTTCCCATCATCCTTGGGAGACCATTTTTGGCTACTGGCAGGGCATTGGTAGATGTGGAGCGAGGGGAGCTCACCTTTAGATTGAACATTGAAGAGGTAAAGTTTAGTGTATATGCGATGATGATAAGACCCAAAGAGATGGCTATAATGCATGTATGGATGTGGATGATGACTGTCTTTCTGAAATTCCACTTGAAGAAAGGATGAGTATGGACACGCTAGCAGCGGTATTGATGAACTTCCTAAAGAATGGTTTCAATGGGTACCATGATACTGTGTATGCTTTGCAAGGAAGGGGAACCAAACCGTTTGTCTAGAAAGTTGGACTTGGACCTCCAGAATAGACTTACACTGCCAGCCAAATCTTCTATAGAGGAATCTCCAACTGTGGAGCTCAAGGAGCTGCCCCAATACTTAAGCTATGCATTTTTAGGAACTAATAACACTCTTCCTATGATTGTAGCTGCAGATCTTCAGGAAGACCAAGCGAAGGCATTGTTGGGGGTCCTCCAAAAGTTCAAAAGAGCTATCGGTTGGACCATTGCAGATATTATAGGGATTCCTCCAAAGATATGCACGCGCAAGATCAAGTTGGAGGACAACTAAGTGCCTAGCATCAAACACCAGCGCAGGTTGAATTCACCCATGAAAGAGGTGGTGAAAAAGGAGATCATCAAGTGGCTAGATGCTGGGGTGATATACCTCATCTCCGACAGTCGGTGGGTTAGTCTAGTCCAATGTGTCCCTAAGAAAGGGGGCATGACCGTCGTAGCCAATGACAAAAATGAGTGCATCCCCTTGTGGCCTGTCACTAGATGGTAGGTGTGTATGGAATACCAGAAGCTGAATAAATGGATTTTGAAGGACCACTTCCCTATGCCCTTTATGGATCAAATGTTAGATCGGTTAGCAGGTCGAGGGTGGTACTGCTTCTTAGACGGGTACTTGGGCTACAATCAAATATCTATAGCCCTGGAAGATCAAGAGAAGATCACCTTCACTTGCCCATATAACACTTTTTCCTTCAGGAGAATGCCTTTCGGGTTATACAATGCCCCATCCACCTTCTAGCAATGTATGATGTCGATCTTCTCCGACATAGTTGAAGACACCCTTGAGGTATTTATGGATGACTTATTTGTAGTGGGTGATTTCTTTGATGATTGTCTATTGAATTTTAGCAAGGAAGTACAACATTATGAGGAGGCTAACTTGGTGTTAAATTGGGAAAATTTTCATTTCATAGTCAAGGAGGGGATAGTTCTTGGCCATAAGATTTTGATAAGGGCATAGAGATGGATAAGGCAAAGATCGAGGTGATTGAGAAATTGCCACCACCTATATCTGTAAAGGGGGTCCGGAGTTATCTTGGACATGAAGTCTTCTACCATCGCTTTATTAACGATTTCTCCAAGATTGCACACCTATTGTGCAAGCTCTTGGAGAAAGATGTTAAGTTTCAGTTAGATGATAGCTGTCGGCATGCATTTGAGACTCTGAAGAAGAAGTTGATCTCGACACCTGTGGTAGTTGCATCTACCTGGGCTGCCCTTTTTGATATTATGTGTGACGCGAGTAGATTTGTTATAGGTGTTATGCTTAGGCAGAAGCGCAACAAGGTTTTCCATCCTATCTATTACGCCAGCAAGACCCTCAATGATGCTCAAAGGGATTATACAGTGACTGAGCAGGAATTGTTGGTTGTGGCGTATACATTTGACAAGTTCAGGGCCTACATATTGGGCACAAAAGTGATAGTGCACACCAACCATGCAACCTTGAGATACCTCATTGTAGAGAAAGATGCGAATGCGAGGCTAATTAGATGGGTTCTTCTGCTGCAAGAGTTTGACTTTGAGGTCCTAGAACGAAAAGGATCTGAGAATCAGGTAGCAGACCACTTGTCCAGGTTGGAGGACGAGTCAAGAGCACATGACTAGTTAAACATCGATGATATTTTCCCAATGAGCAGGTATTAGTAGCTTCTGTTGACCTTATTCCTTGGTTTGATGATTTTGTTAACTTTCTGGTGAGCAACATTATGCCTGAGGGCCTTAACCCTCAATAGAGAAAAATGTTTCTTCATCATGTGCGCAGATATTTTTGAGACAACCCGTACTTATTCCAAACATGTGCTAATAGGGTCATCAGATAGTGCATTCTAGAAGAAGAGACGTTGAGTATCATGGAGACCTGTCACTCTTCCTCAGTAGGGGGGAGTCATCATGGTAGTGACAGGACAATGAAGAAGATTCTGCAATGTGAGTATTACTGTCCCACCATCTACAAAGACTACTATGACTTGGTGTTAGGGTGTGATCAGTGATAGTGACAGGGCAACATATCTAGGCGCCAAGAGCTGCCCATGACCCTTATTCTTAAAGTAGAAATATTTGACGTCTGGGGTATCGACTTCATGGGCCTATTTGTGAGCTCCTATGACATAAAGTACATCCTTGTAGCAGTGGACTATATCTCTAAGTGGGTGGAGGCGGTTGCATTGCCAAACAATAAAAACATGAGTGTGGTCTAGTTTCTGAGGCAGAACATCTTCTCTAGGTTTGGGACAGCCAGAACTATCATTAGTGATGGGGGTTCTCACTTCTATAACAAGGTCTTTCGTGTAATACTAGCTAAGTATGGAGTTCAACAGCACAAAGTGGCCACCCTCTACCACCCGCAAACAAGTGGACAGGTTGAAGTTTCAAACAGAGAAATCAAGGAGATCCTGACCAAATCTGTGAATACTACCAGAACTGATTGGGCACGGAAGCTCGATGATGCACTTTGGGCTTACAGATGGCTTACAAGACCCCTTTTGGTATGTCCCCATATCAGTTGGTGTTTGGTAAAGCTTGTCATCTACCTGTAGAGTTGTAGCACAAAGCACTCTGGGCTTTGAAGAAGCTCAACATGAATTGGGATGAAGCTGCTAACTTGAGACTTGACTATCTCAATAAGTTGGATAAGTTTCGCCTCCAAGCGTATGAGAGTTCAGTACTCTACAAGGAAAGGATATTAGATCTAACACGACAAGCATATTGCGCGATGTAGTTTTATTATTGGTGACAAGGTACTATTATACAACTCTAAATTGAGACTTTTCCCAGGTAAGCTTAAGTCTAGGTGGTCTGGCCCGAATATGATCATCCAAGTATTCCCTCATGGTGCAATTGAGTTAGAAGTAGAAAATGGGTATCGATTCAAAATGAATAGGCAGAGAATGAAGCAATACTTGGGTGTTGCAGAGGAAGCCTCAGTGATTAAGGTAATGCATCTTGACAAAGTCTGAGTAGTCAAGTATATGCCATGCAGGGTTTGTGTTTGATTTGTTTTGTTTTCAGGTAGGTACAGGTTCTATTTTGGAGTTTGTGAGTGCACGCATGGTGGGAGGCATGACTTGAGGCTGCAATGGCCAAAATTTGCTCAAGAAGAGCTCCATATGCGCCCATACGGGCCGTACAACATGGGACAGATTGTGAACTCGCTCGTGTGGAGCTGTCGCACATGACCCATTTGAGTTCGAGGTAAACATTACCCAAGTGATGACACACGTCCCTCATACACAGACTGTTACAGGTCTGATGGTTTGTCAGAGTAGTCATCTAACGTCGCGCGCATGGCCCAGGTAAGTTAGTGCAGAAATGTGCTCAATATAGGACAATGGTCAACCAAACAGACCGTGACACATGTCACGACCCATGAGGCCAATCGTGGAGGAGTCGTTAACCAACAAGGAACCAGGTAAGTGCTTAATTCTTGCAAGTATGGTAGGATGAGCTATCCAAATGGACCGTGCCATGTGACATGGGCCGTAAGGCTGTCCGTGTAGAGGAGAGAGAGATGGTCAACTCAATTGACCAAAGGGATTTAAAAACCCCCCCACTTTGTTCCAACAACTCACTTTTCACTTTTCTACTTTCTCTCTATCTCATGACCCTCCCTTTCTATCTCGTGCCTCCTCGCTCAAAACCCCCCCAAAGTTTTCAATCTTCTTTGTGACGATTCGTGAATCCACTTCAAGATTCGTAGCTTTATCCTAAGGTGGTTTCTACTTTTTCTAGCAAGACATCACCTCCATTGTTGTACATCTAGTAAGTACGCACATTCTTCATCTCCTAGTGTTGTTTTTAGTAAGCATGTCTAGACTTTTGTTTTTAAAAAAATTAGTTCTTTCTTTATTTAAAGTGGTATCTTGCATGAAACTTATGTGGGGTTTGCATTAGGTGGTGAAAACTATCATTGTTGTATGCTTGAAGAGGTGGCCATGGTATCTTGTGATGTTAAAGAGTTTGTTATGAATAATAGCGTACCCGTGCCCCTCATACATGTGTGTGATAGATCTGAGCATAGAAATGCATAAAAATATGTTGGTATGTGCCTTGGGTGAACAGGGATGATGAGGCCTCCCACGACTCATCACACGGACCGTGTAGTGGCTCGTATGAGGAGCCTTCAACTCCATGTGGTTCACACACCCACCACGGGCCCTGTCACAAATCGTGTCATACCACACGGCCCGTGTAGGGCCCCCTTGAACCCATACCACTTGAAATATTTTTGCCTAGGTAGATTGCGACTTTAATTTCTACATGTCCTTAAGTGCAATGGCCCTATGATAGACCTGGCGATGCCACTCTTAAGCGTTATTGTTACTTTTATAGCACAAGAGAAGTTTGAGTACCCGTTAGTACGTCAACCAGATCGTTCCAAAATTTCTTACGGGTTGTATTCATGTGTGATACTTACAGGTCCTATGGGTCCCCCGACAGTTAATCATACTTAGTGATAGAGACGAGCCTGGTTCATGTCTCCACGACTCCCCAACTGTGTCATCTAGCCATCAAGTTGGGAGTGACTCGAGTGATGACTCCTCAGGTGGGTCTGAGGTCCGTTTCATGGTCAATATCTCCCCTCACTCCTCTCGCAATACAAAGGCTCGTGCAGTGGGCCAAAAGAGAGTCCCCCAGTCGAAGGAGGAGGTTCATTATACGGGAGTTGAGGAGGATGAGGATGCCCCGGAGCAAGAAGAGCAGTTACACACTCTGGAGGTCGGCGGGCATGACACTGAGGCACAGGCTGATAAGATCGAACTCCGGGATAGCGATGATTAGGCTATACATTTTGCAGTCTCCCGAACAACAGATCTCGAAACCATTTATGGCTTATTATATTTCTACGGGGCCATTCGACAGTATCAGGAGCCAAAGATATTAGAACTCACTGGCTAACCAAGGGCTTCAGGGGGTTTCCAACGGCGTCGATCATCTCGGAGGTTCGGGTCCTCACGGACCAACTTGACAATATGTCAAAGAGTAGAGATGTGTTTGAATCATATAAGTTTGGTTGGATGGCACAACCATCGGGTTACTATAGGCCCGCCATCATTGAGGAGTTTTATTCCAACTATATTGTGAGTAATTGAACTCCGTAGAGGGCAACCAATCTAAAAAAGTGAAGAAGCAGGTCATCGTTAGTAGGTCCCCACAGGCACATGTGATTGTGAGTGATACAAGGGTGGATATTTCAAAGACCACCATCAAAAGATTCCTATTCGGGCCAAATTACAGGGCTCCTCCAGATAGACTATTCAGGCTAGACACCTGGGGATTACGGATGAGGTGCAGATGTTCGATTCGTCATCTCAAACTGAACTTTTGGCATAGACTATAACAGATCGCCATTCAGGGGGTTGTTGTGCCTTGGATCACAAACCCCAAGGTTCCTATTGCCAAGGCTTCTCTGAATTTTGTTGCAAAGTTTTGGTAGGCGGTGGTGACAAAAAGGTTGCAGCCACAGGCAATGACAACACGCTCCGACCTTCCAATACCTCCTTAGTAGCATGTTTGATGGACAAGTTAGGGATAAATATGGGTTGTATTATAGCTATTGAGATGCAAGACCCAACCTTATCTAACCAAGACGACATGCCCTTCCCATGTTTGATTTGTGCCTCTTGCAAGAAGGTTGTGTCCCCACTACACATTATCTAGATAAAAAGATGGCTCCAAAGGGCATTGTAAACATTGTACTAATCAAACACGTCCAAAATCCTCTAGTGTGGGTTAGAACATGAATGTTGGGGGGACCCGACAAACTTTCCCAGAGCAGCCCCGCAACAACCCTTATCATTTGAGGGATCTGACACCATCCCACAATCAGGCGAGGCTTCTGAGCAGCCCGAGGGCGGTGGTATGGTACCTTCAATGCAGCAAGGGTATACAAATATGCCTTATGACTTCCTTGTGAAGGTGGTGGAAGACCAGCGATAAACACGGGCTATTGTTGATCAGATCGTTGAAAGGATGTCGCACGTGGTCCATTCTCATATACAATAAGCTGTGGAACAACTTTGGGCTGAGCTTTTAGGCCAAATCAACATTTTGCAAAATCATGTCAACACTCTGGAGGGAATATTCACATGTTCGGGAGTATGTCTGGGGAAGAAATGAAGAATATTGTTCAAACAGTGAATGACATGAAAGCTCAAATTGCACAGCTCATTTCACAGTAGAAGTACACTGTGCCAGCCCCACCTCTGAATTCTTGGATGAGCCTTTACAATGCTCCAGTGGCACTTGTTTTAGATAAGACATGAGATGTTTCACCCGCCCCATCTATTGCACCTATGCCACCCCCAAAAGACCCCAAAAGGAAGGACAAGGGTAAGCTTCATAGCCACCGACGCGACCCTCCACCTGACCCGTAGAAAGAAGAGGAGAGGCAGATGCGCAAGTCCATGAGAACCCAACGCCGAGCAGCTGCCGAACATCAGGAAAGAGAGCGGCGAGCAATAGATGCGGCAAGAATAGGAGCCTCCGGGAGTACTTTTGGACCTAGTGCGACCTATGATGACAAGGACCCTACCAGAGGGTCTTGTTCCGTCAGCACGACTAATGCCTAGGGCATCCTATGTATGTTCTGTCCCTTTTCTATTCTTTTACTCTAGTTGCGATATAGTGAGGATACTACACTGTCTTTTTGGAGGGAGTGAGGCATCCTGCCACTTAAGAATTTTTCTAACCATGTTTCTTTTCTCTCAAGTGTATTATCTAGTAGAACTGGCATGTTTAGGTTTTGATGTTTGTGTAGATACAAGTGTTCATAGAAGTCTAAGGTAACCCATGTTGTGAAAATGCCCCAAAATAACAATGTTGCAAAAAGGTTATATGTGTTTGCATCCCATCTTGGCTAACTTGCATGATTTCTGGTAAGCATGGTGTATGTATGGTTAGCATTCTGACGAATGAAGCATGAATATGTTGGTTAGTGCCAACTAGTGTAAAAGATGTGCCATGTGTGTGAGAGCTTGTTTTTATAATTCAGTCGACGCGTTTGTGAGATAGAACTTGTCTGGTTAGTCCCACCGAAATAATTGAATGACTAGATTAGGATGTGATCTTAGGCTATTTTTGTTGACTAGTCACTTAGCCTAAAATTGACCACTCAAATGAAATTGTCCCTTTTGAACCAAAAGTTGAGTCTGAGTAGACTTTTTCTTTGTAATTACTCAAATTCACTTCCCCAATCTATCTACTGATCTTTATTTTGACCCTGATCTCTTCAAGGACATTGTGAACCTCCGCCTATGTCAAAAGCCTAAGTTGAGGGTGACTTATACTGGCCCTGGTCCTTGTAGAAAGATATTGTGAATCTTGACCCAAGCCAAAGGCTTAAGTTGAGGGTAGCTATTGTAGGGAAAACAGAAAAATGAGTGTGGAAAAGAATCAAGTGATAAGAGGAGAAAAGAAAGTAGGTTGTGACCATGAGCAAAACTAATGAAAAGAAGGGAAAAGAATAAAACCGAGTGAATAAGCACGAAAATCACTTCCCGTACTAAGGAAAGTTGGAAAATAGGGGCAATAAGAGTTGGATCTCAAAATGCAAATGGCTAAGTCAAAGTAAGTGTCTTGGAGAGGCCTATTGGTCACTTTAATCCTAAATATGCCTTACCCGAGCCCGAGCGTACGTTACAAGCCTTAAAAGTCCTAATGTGATCCTAAAAAGGTCGTTTGAGAGTTAAGGTGGCAAAAATAAGGGCAATCATATAATCAATACTCGTGTGTTTACTGAAAGTCATTTATGAGAGTGAGGGTCTACATTCCAGTCTCTGTTTTACATTCTTATGTTGTGAGTGAGACTTCTTTGTAGTGAGGGCACTGTCTTTGCAGTAATTGGTTGTTAATTTAACTAGGTTGTCTTCATTCCCCAACTTATGCAGACTAACCATGCATGTATAATGTTTACCTTAATCTTTGTGGGTCCGTTTGGGGTGTGAGCACATTTTTAAGATTGTTAGCGGGGCATATGTTGTAAGGTTATCTATAGTTCTGGTGAGCACTTGTGTTTATACTTTGGTTGGTTGAGTCGTGATTACTTGAGGGCAAGCAATTATTCTAAGTTGAGGGTGTTAATGAGTCATAGAAATATGACTCTTGTAACGCTTTAAAAGAAAGATTTTTGCACGTTCTCAAGCAAAGTTGTCATTTTGATGTGTGTTTTTATTATTTTTCAGAAAAAAGTGATTAAGGCATGGAGAAATGGATTAATGATAGTGAAATGAACGTAAAGAAGACAAAGTGTGGGTATATTTAGCCCTCTACGGCTCGTGTGATGTCACACCTACCGTAGGAGGGCACGTGGAACTAGCCCAGGTAACTGAGGAGGAAATAAACCAAGTGAAGGATCACGGGGACCTTCACAGCTCGTGTAGCCGACGAGTCCTAAGTCCCACCGTGGCCTTACACTTGGCAAGGAGCTAAAGGAAAATTAACTAAGGCATGCCCCACAGTACACTATATGAACCATGGGGATTGACAGGGCTTATATCAAATGCCGTCAAAGTGACATGAATATTGCTGACACGCCAAAAATAATGAAAATCATGCAAGTGACAGAGATGAGGGCCTATCACAGGCTGTGTAACCATCCATGATCCGTGACATGGATCGTGATGTTGATGGAAGCAACGAAAATGCAAAGGCAATGGAGATGGTTCGTCTTACGAACCGTTGATCCTCACACGGTCCGTGCTAGCGAGCATGAAGATAGGATGAGAGTTTGAAGACAAGTGTCTCCACATGGACCGATAAACAGTCCGTCTATTGTCACACGGGCCATATAGTGACCTGTATCCATGCCGATGTGACTTTTCCTATTTTAAGTTAGATTAAGGTTTTCTTGTATAGTTGATACTGTAGAGTCTTGAATAGTGATTTCTTAAGAAATTT
>JAOTQR010078520.1:0-11233 GCA_025774065.1 Solanum ossicruentum
TGGTGAAGTGATGAGAATTCTATATTTTTGAAATATATATATTGTTGTGGTTGAAAATTATGAGTGGATTTGCTTGTAGAATTCATATCATGCTCAGTCACATGCATATGTGGATTAATTCCGGATATTGATATAAGTGAGATGAAAAGAAAAAAAATAATATTGGGACCGAGGTCTTTACCGGTCGAGATATTGTGATGCCGAGGTAACATGCCTGCGAATTTATGATGATATTGTGATGCTAAGGTAACATGCCGACGAATTTATGATGATATTGTGATGTCAAGGTAACATACCGGTGAATTTATGATGATATTGTGATGCCGAGGTCTTTGCTGGTTGTTATTGCATAAAACATTGCATTTCACCCTTACATAATATTGCATTGCATGCTGTTATCCTTATGATTTATTTTTCTTTCACTTTTAGCTTGTGCTTTGATATTGTGATATGGTGAAATACCATATTTAGTATGTATTATGTATTGCTGGGTCGGAATAACTTTCTGTGCAGGTTGTAGTCGTGGAGATCGACTGGGACGAAAGGAGTTCGTGTATTCTATTAGACTTCCTTTTTTTGTTAGTTGACTTGCTGGGTACCGCGTGGTATTTAGTACTCAACCCTTGCTTCTATACCTGTGTAGGTTGTGGACCCGGGCAGTGAATAGTATTTCCTTAATCTGCCGAAGATTCCCAGGAGACATAGAGGTAGCCCAATTTTTGGGTCGTGACATTTACTCACTTAAATCTTCTGTAATTTTTTTCCATTATGAAATGGTTAAATTTCAAAGAAACTCTTCTCTTGCTGTAAGGAAAATTTGTACCTCCTGTGTCTTCTGCCTTCTGTTGCAGTAAAGATTTCTACAATTTCACTAATTGTGGTTTATTGAAGAAGAAATTCAAGTTTGATAAGGACATTGCCTTCGATGAGCGTGGATTTCTCGAGTCCCTCTAATGAAGATTTATTTCACACTTTTAAAGAGAAGACTTTAGTGTATAGTAGGGTTATCGACCTTGATCTTCTTTCCTTTTTTAGGTGTTCTTTTAAAAATATTTTTGATTGTCAAGATTGAAAAATTATCTTTTCAACCCCTAAAGTAGTCTATGAACCATTTATTAGTCTCTTCTATTCAAATTTGAGATCCTCCAAACTCGAAGAAGTGAAATTTCTAATGCTGGAAAAACATATTTTTTTTTAGATTGTGAAAAGCTTAATTATATCTTTGAAATTTTTTGTTCTGAGCTCAAGACTCCCTCTAAAAACTGTTGGCATCGTGAATTTAAAGTCTCTTTTGAGCAAGCCAAACACATGTTGGTTTTGGGCTCCTCAATCTCCTCTCCTTTTCAATTGGATCCAAATTTTAAAGTTCATGCTATTGCTCATACTATTAATATCACTCTCCTCTTCATGCTGGTTCTCACTCCATATTTACTCAATGAGATACTCTGCTTACCTATTGTCTTATTTCTCATGTCAAATTTCATCTCTTTTCGTTCATTATCCAACTATGGTAGAAGTTGCCTCTGAACCCTTTAGTCTTCTTTTTGAAATGTTTATTACTAGTATCTCCAAAGCAAATCATCTTCGCTTAGGTGATATTCCTCCTCTCTGTGTAAAATAAAGTTACAACTTTCGTGCCTTTGTCAACATGGATTATACACGTACAAACTCTTTGTGGATCCTCAAAAATGATTTTGATAATCTCATTGTTGGGTATCACAAATCTAAACCCTCCTCTTTTGCTAATTTCATGTTGCTGCTAAGTCGAATGTTGCTCTTGAAAAATTACTGATATGGATGCTACACTGTATGCGTTGACTATATCTACTATTTAACTACGCGACATCAGGCTAATATGACTGTTAGATTCGATTCTTTTAATGATCTGTTGCTCGGCATTCACTTTCAATTGGACAAGATAAATGAGATAATCAGAGAGAAGTTGCTGATGTTGCTTGAAAGGGACTCAAACTTGGTCAAGTGATCAAGAAGGATCTTAAAGTAGCTAATAAGGTTCAATCTAGTAATATTGGTATTACCACCTCTATTTCTTATCAAGTTTGAAGTTATGTTGACTACTGTTATCAACACTTTTTCTTATTATTTGTATTATTAATGTGTTTAAGTTAAAGACAATACTTGCTATTTTTTTTAATAATAGTTTATTAGATTCTATCGAGCTTTATTGCTCGATGTTTTGGTATTTTAAATGCTATCTATTTTTACTTTATGTTACATTATCTATCTCTATTGCTGTTGCCTATCTTTCTTTTTTGCTAATGTTACTGGAAAAAAGTTTAATATCTAGGTACTTGAATTCGTCATTTTCTTTCAAATTCACTGATTTTTCAAAAGCAGTATTGCACGTGACATAACTAAAAGAACACATGAAATACCTACAAAATCATTATTTTAATAATTAATATGCGATAATTTTAAATTAAAATTAATTAACATAGTAATGTGCTGTTAAAATACAACACTTTTAATGCTTAAAACTAAAATTTTGTGTGTTCTCAAACGATATTAGTAGATTTGATGTGGTTTTATGTTTGTTTTGTAGGATTGCAGAATTAGCATGATTTTTGGGCTAAGTATGCAAAAATTGAAGTGTTTGCTATTCTACGACACCCTTTATGGGCCATGGAAGTTTTCACGGGCTGTAGAGTAGGTTTCGTAACAAAATCTAGTGAAGGGCAGATTTTCTGAAGTTAAGTCAACAAACATGCAAATGAGTCGTAAAATATTATACGAGTCATAGATATGGTATCGTTCCCTGAGGATCAGAAAGTGGAGAGTTACTGAAAATCATCAGACAAAATCCTCCACGGGCCATATAACTTTATGCGGCTCATAGAAGCCAACCTCAGATTCGCATATGGAATTCACCAAGCCCCGATTATGGGACATAAAACTTTATACGATCCATAGAGCCTGCCGACCCAATTCTCCTATTTTGATTTGGTTTTGTATTTTATATATTATAAATAGGTTTTTAGGTTATTGTTTGTGTAGAGAATAGTGTGCATTAGTTAGAAACATTGTGAGATACTTGGAAAATAATTTTTTGTGATCATAATTCATACTTGTGATTTTTGCTGAAGAGCTTGGATTTCTTGTTCTTAATTTCATTCTTGTTAGTTCTTGTTTATGCTATTTCTTATCATGATTCTTGTAGTTGCAATGATAATGAGTAGCTAAATCCCCAACTAGGGTTGTGGGATCTGTGAAGAACTAACAAGGTAAAATTGAATAATTCATAATTCTTGGAAAGTGCATGCATGTATTAATTAATTCTCTTCATTTTGAATTCTTTTTAATGACGTCCAACATTAGAACTCACATAGTGTTATTGATGGGATCAAGGTAGTAATGAATAGGAAAAGAGATTAATTAACATGATTCAATTGATGTTTCTCATCTAATCAACTAAACTGGATCAAGAGGAGGTTATACTGGAACAATATATATGGGTTCGTAATGTCACACTACAGTGATAGATCAAATCACATAGCGAAATTTACCTCTTTCCTAGATCAAAGGATTTCATAAACATAAATTACCATTCTTCGTGCTACACACAAGAAAAGAATTTGATTATCTAGTAATACCAAGTTACGAAATTATGGGGAACACAATACCCTTGTTGCTCTTGTTACTGATTTCACACACTTGTTTTAGCTTAGGATTTCTTTCTACCGTTTTAGAAACACTCCCCCACTTGAGAGATAAGTAGGTTAGTCAACTCGAATTACTTGAAATTACTCTAAGTCTACCTATTCCATGTGGGTTTGACCCTAACCTTAGTTAGGTTATATATCTTGTCAACGACCGCTTTAACCTTTAAAAAGGAGGTGTAGCTTGGGCGAAATCACATTGGATTTTGAAATGGAGATTTATGTCAAATAATATGATACCACTTTTTTCTCAAAGATAAAAAGATTTCTAACTGGTTCTGAAACACCCCATAGGTACTTCGAAATATCCCATAATTGTAAATTTCAGATATCTCAAAATTCATGTGTAGTTTAAAAAATCTGACTTCATATTCTCAATTAGGGGGAAAAATTGAGAGGAAAACGGGTATAACCCAGATTTTAGAAGACTAGTAGCGAAACTAATTTTCGCTAATTTTGATTTCCAATGGCTGTTTGCATCAGGGCCCGACGCGCCTGAGTTGCGCCACTGTGTAATCCCAAGTCCGCGTCTGATCTGCGACATGCCATAGGTGCTGACCAGTGTATTTTTTTCCTTGCTTTTTCTATTTTATCCAAGGGCATTGGAGTCATAGCCCCCTGCCCACTTAAACGTGAAACCACCCATACTTAGCCATTTTTCAACTCTATAACTCACAAAACCCTTTCTCAACCCCCTTTAAGACTCTGCCAATTCTCTCAATCAAATCTAAGGATCTCAAGCTCAATTCTAAAACTCAAGAACTCATTTCAAGCTCTTAGTCTACTTCAAGTTCACCTCAAAGAATTCAAGGCTTAAGATATGTGGGTCTTCATCCATGGGTCCTTTCACCCATGGAGTCCAACCTTTTCTTTTTATGGAAATTGCGTGTTTTCAAGTTATATTACCTACGAGTATCTCTTACTATGGATTATGAACATAAATCATGTTGGGATTTTATCAACTATTGATTGATTATGCATGCATATCTATTTCAAGTTTATTCCATGAATTGATTATGTCTATTGAGACTATGCATGTTTTGAGCTATGAAACTATGAATTATCATGAGCTTTTGTAATGGATTTCAAGGTACCCTACATGAGGGTTTTACTACATGCTGGTGGGTTGATTTGCATTGAGTTTACTCATCTTATTTCACTCTTGAATTGCATATTTTGAAAAAGTATCATGAATCCACCATGTGTTTGATAAAATGACATGACAATAATTCTCAAGTTATTGATGATCTATTACATAATTTACAAGTCAAGTGACTACATGATGATTAAGGGCTTTCAAGCATATGTTGAACTCATGAAAAGTATCTATGATTTTACAAGTAACAAGTTAATCCCTATTTCAAGAATTTTACCTCTTGTGAGCCATTCATGTTAAAGCAAAGGTTCATGTATGATTATGATCTACTCTCATGTTCAAGTTAGGCTCACTACTAGAGGTCAAGCATGTCTATGAGCGACTTGAGTCATATTCTTACAAGCTATTCATGTTATGATTAAAGTATGATTATTTCAAGTATTTCATAGGATTTGACTTAGCATCGATTGAGGCTTAAGATGGGGGCTCGACCCAAGGGGACCTTATATAAAGTATTTAGTCTCTAAACTATGTGCCACCATAGGATTATGATTATTACCCTTGCTATACTAGTGGATCCATCTAGTTCATATTATCATGTTTGGTTTTCCTTGGCTAGTAGACCACACTTCGCGGGGGGGTGTCATGCCCAGTCACCTAAACCGAGGGGTGTCAGGCCTCAGAGTGTAATTTGTAGCTGCTTGGTCTATGTCGATTGAGGTCACTTCCCACATATGTATGGTATATGTTGTGCAAGATGAATGATTTACAAGATGTTTTATTATGAGCATTGATCATGCATGCCATATTGAGATTATATATCCTTTATATATGATTATGCATTTTGACTATATTTGCTTATGTTTTGTTACATTGCATCCCACATACTTAGTACATTCAAATGTACTAATACATACTTTATACCTACATGATATTATCATGTAGGGACCGAATCTCCTTTTGATCATCTTTCACGTGGCTAGTTCGGTACTTTAGAGAAAAGCATTGGTGAGTTCTCAAGTCCGAGAACGCCATCTACATTACTATTGCTATTTTGAGGCTTCATTATTTTGAACACTTGTTATTATGAGGGTGACCCTAGAAAGTGTCTTGGCCCCTGCTGCATTCCAAGTTAAAGGTGTTGTTAGAGATTATGATGTACTTGTGCTACGAATATGACTCTTTTATGCTTTATTGATTATCAAAGACTTCCCTTTCCCTTTTTATTATATCTTATGATGCTTATTTTGCTTCTGCGATTAAGGATGTGTGATTGACATGCTAAGAGGCTTGTTTGGGGTCCCATTAGGTTTTCCATTCACCGTGTCATGTCTTGGCCCTAGGCTTGGGTCGTGAAAAACTTGGTATCAGAGATCTAGGTTATTAATGGTCCTCGAAAATCCAACACACCGCATCAATTATAGTCTTTTTCATGGTTTTGAAGTGAGCCACAACTATTAATGGAAGGCTATGAGGCGTTTTAGGAAATGTTTCACTTCTTCATGGTCTATATCGTGCTTTAGGTAACTATAAGGTTTTCCCCCAATGAATGCTCTTGTTTCCTTTTAGATCATGCCGATTCCAAGGGGATGACTAAAGAGAGCCCGTACTCCCGAGGAGAAACCACCCTCCCGCTCCTCAAGCTCCTCAATATGGAGGGGTATCCCAAGAAGAGTTTTGAGATGCTATCACAATGTTTGCCCATGCTATGACCTACCAAATGAACCAAGGGCCCAAGTCCCTCATGCTCCCACTTCGGCCTCAAACGGTGAGGGATTTCATAAGAATGAACCCACTGGAGTTTCCATGGATCCAAGCCGAAAGATGACCCCCCCCCCCAAGAGTTCATCAATAAGATGTATAAAGTGTTATCTATCATGGGGTTAATTTGGAGGAGAAAGCGGTGTTCGCGGCCTATCAACTTAAAGGTGTTGCCCAAATTTGGTTCACCCAATGGAAATTGGAGAGGAGAGATAATGATGCTATTCCTTGGGAGGAGTTTAAAGCCTTGTTCCTCAACCGGTTCTTCCCTATTGAGATAAGAGAGGATAATATGATGGAGTTTATGAAACTTAAACAAGTTTCTATAAGTGTGAGGGAGTATGCCCTTAGGTTCAACAAGCTTTCCAAGTATGCTTCATATTTGGTGGTCGACCCTAGAGCTAGAATGAACAAATTTGTGATGGGAGTGTTCGACTTCGTTAATGAAGAGTATCGTACTGACATGTTAGTGAGTGATATGGATTTGTCTCAGCTCATGAGATATGCTGAGCAACTTGAGGGGGGAAAATCTTAGAAAAAGAAGAAGTGGTGAGTCCAAGAGGGCTCAATTTGAAGGTGGTTTCCAAGGTTCCAAGGGTGGCCGGTTTCCTCAAGGCCATAAGTTCCAAGGCCAAGGGTCTTCCAATGCTCCTAATAAGAGATTTTCTAATGATAATCAAGATTTCAAGGTGGTAATGGTGGGATCACTCACCCAAAGTGCCAAAAGTGTGGGAGAAACCATGGTGGCCTATGTTTGAAGAACTCTAATGCTTTCTTTTGTTATGGTGAAATGGGTCACAAGGTCATTCATTGTCCTCATGCTCAATACAAAGGTAGAGATGGTCGTCCTAAAGGCCAAAGTGCTAATGCAGTTCAAAGGGGAAAGGGAGGCCAATAAGGGGGTTTTCTAAGGCAAAATAGGTTCTATGCTCTTCAAGGAAGGTAAGGGGATGGAAGAGGTTCCCAATATCATCACTAGTATGTTAAAGCTTTTTTATTTTCATGTGTATGCATTGATAGATCCGGGTGCTACTCTTTCTTTCATTACTCCTTTTGTTGCCAAAAAGCTCCATGTGAGTCCCTGATTATTGTGTGAACTTCATGAAGTGTCTACCCCATTGGTGAGTCCATTGTTGCTAAAAGAGTCTATAGAAATTGTCCAGTATTCATATTACATAAAATATTGCCTTGTGATTTTGTTGAATTAGATATGATGGATTTTGATATCATTCTTAGGATGGATTGGCTACATGCATATTATGCTTCCATTAATTGTAGAACCCGTACGGTTAAATTCGATTCCCTAATAAGCCCATCCTTGAGTGAGAAAGTTGTGATGTCTATGCACCTCTTTAGCCATCTCCCTTTCACTACCATCAACATGAGCTAGGCTACCCATAGATACCCGACTCAAAGCATCCACCACAACATTTGCCTTACCCGAATGGTAATGCACACTCATGTCATAGTCCTTAAGGAGTTCTAACTACCTTATTTGCCTCAAGTTAAGATCTTTTTGAGTGAAGACATATTGAAGTCTTTTATGATTGGTGAAGACATCGACATGCACCCCATAAAATAAGGACGCCAAATCTTTAATGCAAATACCATGGCAACCAATTCAAGATCAAGGGTAGGGTAGTTCTTTTCATACACTTTGAGTTATCTAGAAGCATAGGCCATGACCTTACCATTTTGCATTAGTACACTAACCAAACTAACTCTACATGCATCATAATACACAACAAATCCCTCAAACCCATCTGGTAGTGACAATATACGAGCAGACACAAGTCTATCTTTCAATGTTTGGAAACTTTTCTCACATTCATCGGTCCACACAAACTTCACCTTCTTTTGAGTCAATTTTGTCATAGGAGAAGCATTAGAGGAGAACCCATTCAAAAACCTTCTATAGTAACCCTCAAGGCCCAAGAAACTTCTAATGTCCGATGGGGTCAATGGTCTAGGCCAATTCCTAATCAAATTGGTTTTCGTAGGATCCATTTTTATACCATCCCCCGACACTACATGACCCAAGAATGCAACCTCCTTCAACCAAAATTCACACTTGTTATACTTAGCATACAATCTCTCCTCCCTCAATATTCGCACCATAACACTCAAATGACCACATGCTCCTCCTTAGTATGTGAATAGATCAAAATATCATCAGTGAATATCACAATGAAGGAATCAAGGTAGGGCTTGAAGACTCTAGTCATTAGGTCCATGAAGATGGCCGGTGCATTAGTCAATCCAAAGGACATCATCACAAATTCATAATACCTATAACTTGTCCAGAAGGCCGTCTTTCGAACATCACACTCCCTCACCCTTACTTGATGGTACCCGGACTGAAGATCAATCTTAGAGAAAAACCTAGCCCCTTGTAATTTGTCAAGCATGTCATCAATCCTCGGAAGAGGATATCTATTCTTTATAGTGACCCTATTGAGTTATCGGTAGTCAATGCACATTCTAACTAACCCATCTTTCTTCTTTACAAAGA
Source organism: Solanum ossicruentum (assembly GCA_025774065.1). Classification (NCBI taxonomy): domain Eukaryota; kingdom Viridiplantae; phylum Streptophyta; class Magnoliopsida; order Solanales; family Solanaceae; genus Solanum; species Solanum ossicruentum. Next base: position 9,047 of record JAOTQR010078520.1, read on the forward strand.
ACACCGGTGCACCCCAAGGTGATTTGCTATGTCTAATTAATCCCTTCTCCAACAAATCATTCAATTGTTCCTTTAACTCCTTCAAATCCTCCAGGACCATACATAAGGAGGAATGGAGATATGTTGGGTGTGGGGAAGGAGATCTATGCCAAAATCTATCTCTCTTTCGGGAGGGACACCGGGATGGTCATATGGGAAGATATCAAATATTAAGTTACAACTGGAACGAACTCAATAGAAGGGACTTTGGACTCTATATCTTTGACTCTCACAAGATGATACAAACACCCCTTGGAAATCAACCTACGGGCTTTAATGCATGAGATGAACCTGCCCCCTCACTACTACATTATGACTTTCCCACTCGAGGACTGGGTCATTTGAAAATTGAAACTTGACCCTATGGGTTTTACAATCGATAGAAGCATAGTATTCATGTAACCAATCCATCCCAAGGATAACATCAAAATCAACCATATCTAATTCAACAAGGTCACAAGGTAAGACTTTATGCAAGATGCAAACCGGACAATTTCTAAAAACCCTCCTATCAACAATAGAGGCACCAATAGGGGTAGACACCTCATATGACTCAACATGGAACTTTTTAGCAACAAAGGGGGTAACAAAGGAAAGGGTAGTACCCAGATCAATCAAAGTATATACATCAAGATCAAAGATTTTCAACGTACCGATAGTAACATCGGGGACCTCACAAACCCCTTGCCTCCCCTGTAGAGAATAGAATCGATTGTGCCTTGGGGCACCACCTTGAGGACCACCTCTACCCAATGGAACTACATTTGCACCCCAAAACTTGCCATGGTTTCTTGGGCAATCTACCTTCTTGTTTCCAAGCTCCCCACATTCAAAACATGCATTGGAACCCTTCAAAAATGGGCCCTTGTGACCCTCCCCCCAACATCTAGGACACGCATCACTAGGAGCCACACCAACAACACCTTGAGGCCTAGAGAAGTCATTGGCAAACCCCCTATTTGTAGAATTAGGAGGCCTTTGGCCTTGAAATCTAGCACCCTTGTGGAACCTACCCTCAAACCGAGCCCTCTTGGACTCATGACCCCTCTTATTTCTCAACTTATCATCCCCCATTTGCCTGGCATATGTCATTAACTAAGGCAAATCCATGTCACTAATAAGGAAAGCAAACTGACACTCCTCACATACCAAATTGGGGATACCTATAACAATCCTATTCATCCTTGACGTAGAGTTGGCCACCAAGTGAGGAGCATACTCTGAAAGTTGTTTAAATTTGAGAGAATATTCCCGCACACTCATACCTTCTTGCTTCAAGTTCATAAACTCAACCAACTTTGCTTACCTAAGCTCAACAGGGAAGAACCGATTAAGGAATGCCTTTTTGAATTAATCCCAAAGCACCACATAGACATTACCCTTCTCACCTTTCCATTGATCAAACAAAATTTGAGCCACCCTCTTGAGTTGGTACGCCGCCAACTCCGCATTCTCATATGCCCCAACACCCATGATCGACAAGATTTTATAGATTTCATCAATAAACTCTTGTGGATATTCATCCACCTTTGACCCAAGAAAAATCAGAGGATTCATCCTCATGAAGTCCCTTACCCTAGTGGCCGAGGTGGTAGCATGAGGGGATTGGGCCCTTTGTTGGACTTGGTTGGCCACCACTTGGGCAAGCATAGTAAGAGCATCTCGGAGCTCACCATTGGTAGGTTGCTCCTCAGGAGTTTGGCCTCGTCTTCCTCTAGTATTCGGCATGATCTAGCGTGGCAAAGAACAATCGTTAGGGAGGAGTACTTATCACAACTCTATAGCATGACTTAGGACATGAATAAGGGAAACATTTCCTAAAATGCCTCAGAGCCTCATATTCATAGTCATGGCGCGCTTCATAACTATGAGTAGGACTCTAATCGGCGCGGTGTGTTGGACTCCGAGGATCTATCATCCTAGTGCTCTAATACCAAGTTTGTCATGACCCAAGCCTAGGGCCTAGACGTTACACGATGAATAGAGAACTCGAAGGAACCCCAAGCAAACCTCTTAACTTTTCATTACACATCATTGGTCGTGGAAGCATAAAAAGGCATAAAGAGTAATAATAGGGCAATGGGACTAAGGGAACTCATATAAACATCATAAACAAGAGACAAGAGTCAAGCTCATCATAAGTACATA
>JAOTQR010078521.1:0-11233 GCA_025774065.1 Solanum ossicruentum
TTTTGGGAGATGCCCAAAAACAAATCCGTGAGGGCTTGGCCCAAAGCGGACAATATCATACTAATGCGGGGTTGGGGGCGGGCGCACGCGGTCCCTAACAATGTCTTGTTCTATTTGGGGACTAGACATTGAGACTTGTATTTCATCTGAGTATTCTGATTATTAGAGGCTTATACATGTGACACCAGTTCTGGGATGTTTGTACTTAATTTTGGTTCCTCTATGCTTATCTATCTTATTAGACTGCTTATCTTTCGCTTGTTATCATTTGGAATGATTTGTGTTGGGTTAAATCACCTTGGTGGGTTAGGTGAGTGCCAATACACCCAAATTTTGTGTCATGACAATCTATCCAATAATAATACTCTTGATCGGATTAGGTTCAGTTAATTGTAAGGTAGTTAGGGTTACAGTTAGTTTAGCTGCTAAACTTGACAGCTGTCAACAAATGTACGTCATCAAAGAAATAATTAGTTGTTTGTTTGATAATTAGAATTATCAGTGGTGTCTTAAGAAAATTTTCTCATTACTTTAAAGGGCTATTAAGCAAAATATCAAAGATAAAATTGCCCGAAAAAAGTCTTTTCTCCAAATTCAAAGCTGATCGTAACTCTTTTTCTTTTTTTGTCTTTTGTTCAAATTCAAAACTAATCATAACTCTTTGTCTTTTTTGTCGTTTGTCCAAATTCAAAACTGATCACAACTCTTTTTCCTTTTTTGGCAACAAATTAAACTTATTATAATCCTTGTAAATGGCTAAATGTGCCAACATCTTTATCCACCATTGATTTTCTCTTTCATCCAATGACGTACAAGTTCAATCCCCGTGACTCTCTTCTCATTGGTTGTGTTATAATCCCCATGGCCTATAAAATGCCAAAATAGGACTGCATTGGGAACTCACATACACACAACAAAACTTGTTTTTTTTAAGTAGTAAAAGTAACAAATGGTTGCTATAAAAGAAGTCTCGCTCCTATAGCAACAAATTAAAGCAGGTCTCCAATTTCCAGATGGTCGTATAGCTAGGTTCGTGAAAGTCGGGAGGTATGGCAAATGTGTTGTTGCTGGAGCTCCGATGTTTCTTGCAGCTATTCTTGAGTACCTTGTTGTTGATGGTGAATTTTTCTTCCTTTTTTAACTTTTGATATGTCAAGTTTCTATGGTTTATGATATTTAAATTTCACATATCTGTGATTGTTTGTAGGTACTTGAATTGGCTGGAAACACTGCAAGGGACAACAAGAAGACTCGGATCATTCCAAGGCACATTCAATTGGCTATTCAGAATGATGATGAATTGAACAAGTTGCTTAGAGGTGTGAGCCAAATTTTAATTGTCCACTAGAAAAGTGTTAATTTCCTGGGAATTTTACCTGGGACATTTTTTAGCAGATAATTCCCATATTTTAACACTCTTCTTTCTTTCCTTGCGAGCAGGAAGCACACCAGCAGCGCGACCATTTGTAATTGTCATATCTCTAAGAAAATTATTCAGTTCATCATCATTCCAAACTGCCAATTGGATGTGCCTTGGAATGATCAAAGTCTTCTGTTTATCCCTTGCAGTGAGTCCAGCTAATTCAAGTACCTACAAACAATCACAGATATGTGAAATTAAAACATCACAAACCCTAGAAACTTGACATATCAAAAGAACAAAAATTAGCGAAATTCACCTCCACAACAAGGTACTCAAGAATAGCAGTAAAAAACACCAGAGCTCCAGCAACAACACATTTGGCATACCTCTCAGCTTTCAAGAAGCTGGCTATAGGACCAACTAGAAATTGGAGACCTGCTTTGCTACTGCAGGAATGAGACCTTTTTGTAGCAGCCATTTGTTTTTTCACTACTTAAAAAAATATGTTTTGTTATGGGTATATGAGTTCCCAATGTAGTCCTATTTTGGTATTTTATATGCCATAGGAATTATAGCACAACCAATGAGAAGAGAGTCGCGAGGATTGACTTTTTACGCCGTTGGATGAAAGAACATATCAATAGTGGATAAAGATGTTGACACATTTAACCGTTTTCAAGGATTATAATAAGTTTAATTTCTTACCAAAAAGGAAAAAAAAGGTGATGATCAGTTTTGAATTTGGACAAAAGACTTTTTACGCGACATTTTATCTTTAATATTTGGTTTAAGAGCCCTTTAAATTTATGAGAATGTTTTGTTTGGACACTTCAAATATTTCTAATTATTAAACAAACAACTAATTATTACCTTGATGATGTATAGTTGTTGGTAGCTGTCAAGTTTAACAGCTAAACTAACTAACTCTAATCCTAATTACCTTAAATTAACTGATCTTTTTCCGATCAAGAGTATTGTATTTAGATCAATTGTCGTGACTCGAAATTCGGGTGTGATGGCACTTACCTAACCAACCAAGGCGATTCAACCCAACAAAAATCATCCCAAAATATAATAAGTGTATAATAAACAGTCTATAAGGTAGATAAGCATAGAGGAATCAAAACAACAACCATCCCAGAACTGGTGTTATATGTTTAAGCCTCTAATAATCAGAATACTCAAATGAAATACGAGTCTCAATGTCTAGTCCTCAAATAAAACAAAACATAAAAAATGAAATCCTTGAAGGCCTATCGAAGAGACAAGTAGCTACCTTACAATGGATTCAAAAGCTCGATCCTAAATGGAAAAATATAGCATGATGGACTGGGCTCACAACCTACAATAATATAGCAAGGGGTGAGCACCAAACAACAATATACTCAATAAATAGAAACTAACCTAAGGTAAAGTAATGAAGAGCACAAGTACTCCTATCCACCCAACCACGTACCGTCAAACTACCCACTTGCACTCAAAAAAGTCCCAACAGAACAACAATTCATATACAACAACATATCATAGGACATAGTCACAGAACATACAACAGAATTCCATAAAAAAGTGATACATCAAAGTCACAAGCTTTCACAATGTCCACATAATCCAATTCTCACAATATATAAGGCTCAAAATTATTATATTCTTTCAATAATCCAGACTTATGTATATAAAAATTCCAAAGCATTCACATTCTCACACATTATACATATACCAATATCAAGAGAGAATAGATATGAGATGAAGTGAATGAAATGAAATGCAAACCATGTCATGCAATGTAAAATAATTGTGATGCATATTTGTCCTACGATTTACATTCGCTAATAAACACAGATCAAAACCCACAATGGCCTCATGTGACACCCCATAACTCTATTCTTACATGTATGTATGTTTCAAGCCTCATTCTTATATATGGGAAGTGGATTAGAGTCATAAGAGACTTATAGTACTTTGCCGAGTTCGAAACTTTCCTATAAATTGAGTCTCTAGTGTTAGATTATACAAGGGTCAACTTTCAATTAACATAACTCTTAGAACATAGAGAATTAGATGTACCCTGACCTACCAAATGAAAGGTCTTTGAATTAACTTTCCAATGCAAGTGATTTCACCTCCTTTGGAGTTCGGAGTCAAATGTTCTTTCATCCAACGGCGTACAAGTTCAATCCTCGTGACTCTCTTCTCATTGGTTGTTTTATAATCCCCATGGCCTATAAAATGGCAAAATAGGACTGGATTAGGATCTCACATACACATAACAAAACTTTTTTTTAAGCAGTGGAAATAACAAATGGCTGATACAGAAAAGTCTCGCTCCCGCAGCAATAAAGCAGGTCTCCAATTTCCTGATGGTCAAAGAACCAGGTTCATGAAAGCTGGGAGGTATGCCAAATATGTTGTTACAAGAGCTCTGGTTGTGATCATCATTCCAAACTGCCAATTGAATGTGCGTTGGAATGATCTGCGTCTTCTTTTTATCCCTTGCAATATTTCCAGCTAATTCAAGTACCTAAAAACAATCATGTATATGTGAAATTCAAGTATTACAAACCCTACAAACTTGACATATCAAAAGAAAAAAAATGGTAAAATTCACCTCAACAACAAAGTACTCAAGAACAGCAACAAGAAACACTGGAGCTCCAACAACGGCACATTTGACATACCTCTCAGGTTTCAGGAACCTGGCTATATGACCAACTGGAAATTGGAGACCTGCTATGCTACTGTGGGAACGAGACATTTTTTTAGAAGCCATTATTTATTTTCACTTCTTAAAAAAACAAGTTTTGTTATGTGTATGTGAGTTCCTAATGTAGTCCTATTTTGGTACTCTATAGGCCATGGGAATTATAACACAACCAATGAGAAGAGAGTCATGAGGATTGACTTTGTATGCCGTTAGATGAAAGAGCAAATCAATAGTGGATAAAGATGGTAAAATATTTAACCTTTTTAAAGGACTATAATAAGTTTAATTTGTTGCCAAAAAAGAAAAAAGGTGATGATCAGTTTTGAATTAGAACAAAAAACTTTTTACGGGCTATTTTATATTTGATGTTTGGCTTAATAGCCTTTTAAATGTATGAGTAAATTTTCTTTAGACACTTCTAATATTTCTAACTATTAAACAAACTAATAATTTCTTGGATGATGTACAATTGTTGGCAGCTGTCAAGTTTAATAGCTAAACAAAAAAACTCGAACCCTAATTACCTTAAAATTAACTGAACCTTTTTCGATCATGGGTATTGTGTTTAGATTAATTGTCATGACTTGAAATTCGGCTGTGATGACACTTACCTAACCCACCAAGTCAATTCAACCCAACAAAAATCATTCCAAAATGATGACAAGTGGAAAATGAACAGTCTATAGGTAGATAAGCATAGAGGAATCAAAACAACAATCATCCCAGAACTGGTGTCATATGTATAAGCCCCTAATAATCAGAGTACTCAAATGAAATACAAGTCTCAATGTCTCGTCCTCAAATAGAACAAAACATAAGAAATTAAATCCTCGAATGCCTATCGAACAGACACGTAGCTACCTTTCAATGGATCCAAAAGCTCGATCCTAAACTGAAAAATCTAACAAGATGGACTGGGCTCACAACCTACAATAATATAGCAAGGAGTGAACACCAAACAACAAGTTACTAACAAATAGAAACTAACCTAAGGTAAAGTAGTGAAGAATACAAGTACACCTATCCACCCGACCACATACCGTCAAACTACCCACTTGCACTCAGAAAAGTCCCAACAGAATAACAATTTGTTTACAACAACATATCATAGGACATAGTCACAGAACATAAAACAGAATTCCGTAAACAAGTGATATAATAATTTATCAAAGTCACAAGCTTTCACAGTGTCCAAATAATCCAATTCCCACAATATATAAGGCTCAAAATAATTATAGTCTTTCAGTAATCCAATCTTATCTATATAAAAATTCCAAAGCATTCACATTCTCCCACATTATACATATACCAATATCAAGAAGGAATTATATGAGATAAAGTGAATGAAATGAAATGCAAACCATGTGAATCAATATAAAATAATTGTGATGCATATCTGTCATACGATTTACATTTGCTGAAAAACTCAGATCAAAACCCATAATGGCCTCATGTGACACCCCATAACTCTATTCATGCATGTATGTGTGTTTCAAGCCTCATTCTTATATGTGAGAAGTGGATTAGAGTCATAAGAGACCTATAGTACTTTGTTGAGTTCGAAACTTCCTACAAATTGAGTTTCTAGTGTTAGATTATACAAGAATCAACTTTAATTGATCGTAACTCTTAGAAAATAGAGAATTAGATGTCTCATGATCTATGAAATAAAAGGTCTTTGAATTAACTTTCCAATGCAAGTGATTTCACCTCCTTTGTAGCTCGGAGTCAAATGTTATAGTACTTTTACTACACACTTCCAGAGCAGGGTATATGTACGAGTTGACATACGGGTTGTGGTTATAGTTACAAACCTATCTGCTAACTCATTGTAAAAATACCTGAAAATCTACATTTTGGCCCCAGATTTGACAGACCCATCTATGGGTCATAGAAACTTCTACTGGTCGTAGAATAGGCTCGTGGAATCAATCTAGAGACCTTAAAATTTGCACAAAACTTTACGAAATGGTTCCTACGAGCCATAGGTGGGCCTGTGGATTACTTTGAAAGATTTTTTAAAAAGGGTATCTTGATCTTTTCTCATCTTTTCTAAGCCTAAACCTTACGTTTTTTCACCTAAATAAATCCCTAAACATATTAGTTCAACCTTTTTACACTAAAAATACTCTATATAACTTAGAGCAAGCTTTCAAGGGAGAAAAAGGCTAGAGTTTGGAGATAATCTTGTGAATTCCCCAAGCTGTTTTAAGATTTAAAACTTCCAGGTATGTAAGAATAACCGAAACATGGTTATCATTTTAGGATGATATGTGTTGGGTTAAATCACCTTGGTGGGTTAGGTGACTGCCAATACACCTGAATTTCGGGTCATGACAATCGATAACAATACTCTTGATTGGATTAGGATCAGTTAATTGTTAGGTAGTTAGGCTTAGAGTTAGATTAGCTGTTAAATTTGACAGTTGTCACCAACTATACATCATCAAAGAAATAATTAGTTGTTTGTGTGATAATTAGAAATATTAGAAGTCTCTAAAAAAATTTAATTTTCTCATAAATTTTAAGGGCTATTAAGCCAAATATCAAAGATAAAATTGCCCATAAAAAGTCTTTTGTCCAAATTCAAAAGTGATCATAACTCTTTTCATTTTTTTGTATTTTGTCCAAATTAAAAATTGATCATAACTCTTTTTCTTTTTTTATCTTTTGTCAAAACTCAAAACTGAACATAACTCTTTTTCTTTCTCTGTCTTTTGTCCAAATTAAAAACTGATTATAACTCTTTCTTTTTTTGACAACAAATTGAACTTATTATAATCCTTGAAAATGGTCAAATGTGTCAGCATCTTTATCCACCATTGATTTGCTCTTTCATCCAATGACGTCCAAGTTCAATCCTCGTGACTGTCTTCTCATTTGTTGTGTTATAATCCCCAATGCCTGTAAAATGCCAAAATAGGGCTGCATTAGGAACTCACATAAACAAACATAGAAAAACTTTTTTTTAAGTAGTGAAAATAACAAATGGAATCTACAAAAAAAGTCTTGCTCCCCCAGCAACAAAACAGGTCGCCAATTTCCAGTTGGTCATATAGCCAGGTTCGTGAAAGCTGGGAGGTACGCCAAATGTGTTGTTGTTGGAGATCCGGACTTTCATGTTGTTGTTCTTGAGTACCTCGTTATTGAGGTGAATTTTTCTACTTTTTTTTCTTTCGATATGTAAAGTTTATAGGGTTTGTGATGTTTGAATTTCACATATCTGTGATTGTTTGTAGGTACTTGAATTGGCTAGAAACACAACAATCATCACATCTCTAAGCAACTTATTCAGTTCATCATCATTCCGAACCTCCAATTGAATGTGCTTTGGAATGATCCACGTCTTCTTGTTATCCCTTGCAGTGTTTCCAGCCAATTTAAGTACCTATAAACAATCACAGACATGTGAAATTCAAAAATCACAAACCCTAGAAACATGACATATCAAATGAAAAAATATGAAAATTCTCCTCAACAACAAGGTACTCAAGAATAGCTGCAAGAAACACTGGAGCTCCAGCAACGACATATTTGGCATACTTCTCAGGTTTCAGGAACCTAGCTATATGACCAACTGGAAATTGGAGAGCTACTGCGGGAAAAAATCTTTTTTGTAGAAGCCATTTGTTACTTTCACTTCTTTAATAAAAACAAGTTTTGTTATGTGTATGTGAGTTCCTACTGTAGTCCTATTTTGCTATTTTATAGGCAATGGGAATTATAACACAACCAATGAGAAGAGAGTCACAAGGATTGACTTTGTATGCCTTTAGATGAAAGAGCAAATCAATAGTGGATAAAGATGCTGACACATTTAACCGTTTTCAAGGATCATAATAAGTTTAATTTGTTGCCAAAAAAGAAAAATGGTTATGATCAATTTTGAATTTGGACAAAAGACTTTTTACGGGCTATTTTATCTTTGATATTTGGCTTAATAGCCCTTTAAATTTATGAGAAATTTTTTTTGACACATCTAATATTTCTAATTATTAAACAAATAGCTAATGATTTCTTTGATGATGTACAATTATTGGCAGCTGTAAAGTTTAACAGCTAAATAAACACTAACTCTAATTACCTTAAAATTAACTGATCCTTTTCCAATCAAGATTATTATATTTAGATCAATTGTCATGACTCGAAATTCGGGTGAGATGACACTTACCTGACACATCGAGGCAATTCAACCCAACAAAAATCATCGAAAAATGATAACAAGTGGAAAATAAATAGTCCATAAGGTAGATAAGCATATAGGAATCAAAATAACAACCATCCCAGAACTTGTGTCATATGTATAAGCCTCTAATAATCAGAATACTCAAATTAAATACAAGTCTCAATGTCTAGTCCTCGAATAGAATAAAACATAAGAAATGAAATCCTCGAAGGCCTATCGAAGAGACAAGCAACTATCTTTCAATGTATCAAAAAGCTTGATCCTAAACTGAAAAAGCTAGTAAGACGGATTGGGCTCACAACCTACAATAATATAGGAAGGGGTTAGCACCAAACAACAAAGTAGTCAACAAATAGAAACTAACCTAAGGTAAAGTAATGAAGAACACAAGTACTCCTATCAACCTAATGACATACCATCAAACTACATACTTGCAATAAGAAAAGTCCTAGCAGAATACCAATACATATTCAACAACATATCAAAGGACATAGTCACAGAACATACAACAAATTTCCACAAACACGTGATACAACAATTTATCAAAGTCACAAGCTTTCACAATGTCCACATAATCCAATTCTAATAATATATTAGGCTCAAAATTATTATAGTCTTTTGATAATCCAATATTATCTACATAAAAGTTCCAAAGCATTCACATTCTCACACATTATACATATACCAATATCGATAAGGAATTATATGAGATGAAGTGAATGAAATGAAATGCAAACCATGTGATGTAATGTAAAATAATTGTGATGCATATTTGTCCGAAGAGACACATTCGCTGATAAAGTCAGATCGGAACCCATGGGGGTCTAACATGACACCCTATAACTCTATTCTTGTATGTATGTATATTTCAAGCCTTATTCTTATACGTGGAAAGTGGATTAGGGTCATAAGAGACCTCTAATACTTTGTCGAGTTCTAAACTTTCCTATAAATTGAGTTTCTAGTGTTAGATTATACAACGGTCAATTTTAAATGATCATAACTATTATCACATAGAGAATTAAATATCCCATAACCTACCTAATGAAATTTCTTTGAATTAACTCTCCAACGCAAGTGATTTCACCTCCTTTGGAGTTCGGAGTCAAATATTATAGTCGTTTTACTACAAACTGCCAGAGCAGGGTATACCTGCAAGATGACATACAGGTCATACTACTTTGAATTACAACCTGTATGCTAACTCGTGGTAAAACCTCCTGAATATCTATTTTTTGGTCCCAGATTTGACCATCTACGGGTCATAGAAACTTCTACTGGTCGTATAATAGGCTCACGGAATCGATCCAAAGACCTCAAAATTTTCCCAAAACTTTACGAAATGGTTCATACAAGCCACTGGTGGGCCTGTGGATGACTTTGAAAGGTCTTTTAAAAAGGGTATTTTGGTTTTTTTCCCATCTTTTCAAAGCCTAAACCTTACATTTTTACACCTAAATAAATCCCTAAACATATATGTTCAACCTTTTTACACTAAAAATATACTCTCTGACTTAGAACAAGGTTTCGAGGGAGAAATAGGCTAGGATTTGAAGATAATCTTGTGAATTCCCTCAAGCTATTTGAAGATTCAAAACTTTCAGGTATGTAAGAATAACCAAAACATGGTTATCATTTGAATCACCTTGGTAGGTTAGGTCAGTGCCAATACACCTGAATTTCGATTCATGAAAATCGATCCATCTACAATACTCTTGATCAGATTAGGATTAGTTAATTGTAAGGTAGTTAGGGTTAGAGTTAGTTTAGCTATTAAATTTGACAATTGTCACCAATTTTACGTCATCAAAGAAATAATTAGTTGTTTGTGTGATAATTAGAAATATTAGAAGTGTCTAAAAAAATTTTCTGAGAAATTTTAAGGGCTTGACGACAACATCTGATGTTCACGCTCCAATAAGAAAGCGGTCGTTGTCAGCAATTAACTTAACCGAAGGTCAGGATCGAATCCACAGGGAATACGAGGCTTGACTACAAGACTGCAGTACTAATCATTTCAAGCATCAATAACTAAAATCTCTAAATGGGTGGAGGGGTTGTGATTCAAAAACAAAATAAAACAAACACTAACTATAACGCGAGGAAACACTCAATTTTGGGGACAATTTGGGAATTGTGTTCCCCATGGTTCATCAACTCGATTACCCTAGATAACATAACTACAATTGGTGAATTGCACGCAAGATGATAACTAAGGTTCTTCCAGTCCTCTTCTGAAGGTGAAGGTCGATTTCACCATGGCGCTTGGTCGGCAACCATGGCGTGCCAACTATCCTTTACCTATTATCCCAGTCAACCTCCCCTTGGTCAGGCTTGGTTGATTAGACGAGAACATATCAATCGAATTCTTTCATCTATTTCCCTTTTCCTATTCATCACTACCTTGGTCAGGATTGTGATAGTAAACGGGGTTTGGTGTTGGCCACCAACAAACAACAATAATAATAAAGGGAAACAGACAATACATACAAAACCCCAATAATAGAAATGCAATAAACCTAGGTTATCTCAAGTTAACTACCCTTGGTTCCCACAACTCCAAGTTAAGGATGCTTAGCTACTTATGGCTAAGGCAAAACAAGCAAAAATGCACATATAAGATATAAATGAGAGTTTACCAATAACAATAAAGAAAGTAGGCACCACAAGTTGCAAACCATAAGCTTGATAAATATCCAAGGTGTATATCACAAGATTTGCAATCCCCAAAATGAGTTTTCCAAGAGAATACAATAAACTAATCTAACAAAAACTAAGAAAAGATTCAAAAGGTGATTCTCCAATGTCTCCTCTATGTCTGATATCCATCTCTTCTCTCCCTTTTATGAAAACCTAACTTAAAGTATTTATAGAGTGTACGAATAAACCTTAAAAATTATGTAGATAATGTTATAATTATATCGACAATAAAGAAAAGAAATATGAGCAGAAAAGTAAAAATGAGAACACAAGGATTTAACGT
>JAOTQR010078522.1:0-11231 GCA_025774065.1 Solanum ossicruentum
TTATGTTTGGTCTTTGGAGTTAATGTTTGTCTGGGTGCCCAATTGGCACTAGTCACGGCCCCTGGGTTGGGTCGTGAAAGTTCCACTAAACCAGACCCTTCTTCTCCGACCAAACACCACCAAAATCCCAACCCAAAACCACAGAAGAAATCCACCAAACAACACCTATTTCAGCTCCTCAAATCAGCCGCGGAGAAACCACAACCATGGCAGCAAACATAACTCTATTTCCCCCCTTCTTCCTCACCTTTTCGACCACCAAAAACAACACAAACACCACCTGAAAACACCAAAACCCCAACCCGAAAACATTTGCAAAACTTGTAACAGCAGGGGAGAAATGATGACCTACAAATTCCATCAATACTAGGTGGTAGGAAAAGCTCTACCGTCAGAAAATGATGAGCACCCAAAGATTTACCGTATGAAACATCGGGCTACAAATGAGGTCCGTGCCATGTTCAAGTTATGGTACTTCTTGAGGAAGCTAAAGAAGATGAAGAAGAGCAATGGTCAGATGCTAGCTATTAAGGAGATTTTTTAGAAGAACCCAACATCGTCTGGTAACATAGATCACCCCAAATATCTTTTCTTGCTTTGTTTTTTCTTTTTAAAAAAAATACATGTCTGCCTTTTCTTATTGTCTTCTTTTAGTCATGTGCTATTATTTTTATGATGTCTCTGGTATATATTTTTGTATGGTTATTAGTTAAAATGACTATTGCTTTGTTATTTTTGTTAGTTTATACTTTACATATGAAATGATTTTAGTGATGTTTTGATTACCAACTGTATACAATATGTTTTAATATTTATTGTTCACTGCCTTATATGTCCTTTCTTTATTTTTGTCATTGTTGGATGTTGAAATTTAAAGTAACATGAAGTGTTCTTGTCTCTTATTGATTGTTGTCTCTTCAAAATTAATTTTACGTAGTTTTGTTACTTTTACTCTTTGTTGGTATCTTTAATCGATATTAAATAATATATTATTTGTTCATTGGCCAATGACGAATTTATTCATCGTATTTTGAGGCCTTCCCATCCAAAAAGACAAAAAAGTTAGTTTAATTTTATATCTATTACATATTAAAATTCAAAAAAAAATAGTTTAAGTTTCTTATATATTATATGTTAAACTTGGTCGATGAAAAATCTATTCGTCAAAATTCGAGGTCTCCCCATTCAAAAAGACGAAAAAATTCTAGTTAAGATTGATCTTTGTTATATTTTTAAATTCGAAAACTTTAGTTTAAATTCACGCATATTAATTGTTAAATTTGGCCAATGACGAATCTATCCATCGGCTTTTGACGCCTCCCCATTCAAAAAGACCGGAAAAGTTAATTTATATTTATATTTGTTATATGTTAAAATTCTTCACGTATATACATCATTGGTTAAACTTGGCGGATGAAAGATTTGTCCGTCCGAGTTCGAGGCTTTTTCATTCAAAAGATGAAAAAAAATTAGTTTAAATTCATGTTTGTTGCATTTTAAAGTTAGAAATTTTAGTTTAAGTGCACATAAACGTTATTGTTAAAGCTGGTCAATGACAAATCTATCCATCAGATTTCGAGGTCTCTCCATTAAAAGACGAAACAATTGTAGTTTATTCTTATTTTATTCATTATTGTGTATATACTAAGACATTCCTCATATCATTGTGTATTTCATTGTTTGTATATATTTTGTGATTACTATACTTACGTTATATTGTGTACCTCCTCCTCAATTTGTAAAAAATGAATTCAGTCAGGACCCGTGATTGTAGCTTCTGAAGGATGCTAATACCTTCCCTTCGGAATAACTTGAATCCTTACTTGGAATTTTTGGTTCGGAGACTATTTTCTAAATAATTAATTGGTTTTCTAATTATCCTTAAATTAGGTGGCGACTCCCAAAATTAAATTATTTTTTCTATAAACATTTTATTAAATTCTTAAATTTTTTATTTTTTATAAGTTATCACGACGTTGCGCCTTCAGAATGTCAACAATGTATACATGGAATAGCATGGTTGCATCGAATGTGGTAGATTATTATTTGTATAGTTATGTTTTTTTTTGTTGTTGTTGGTAAAGAGCAAGTTAGTTCTATTTTGGTGTTTTAGTCTCTTTTTTTTTTTATCCCAAGTATCAAAGGAATTAATCATATACCAGCAATTCCACTAATATATCCCCGTAACGTGTTAATTATTTTATTCTTGAAAGTAAAAATTCATTATATATCACATCAGGTACCATTAAATGTTATATTACCTTAATATTTCAACATTTTCTATTTGTAAACTAATAACTAAAAATCGAATTTAAAAAATTAGATGATACTGTTTGTATTTGAGAGAAAACACATGCTTTTAATTAGTAGAATATATAAAATTCAGCATCTACAAATTCATAAAATAATGAGGAATAAATATACGATGCATGTATCACAGGACTAGTAATGAAACAAAAGTTGAGGAGGGGGATTTGTGAAAAGGCACAAGTCATCTTACTCCTATATATACAACAGGTCAATAGAATTTAGAATTTTGACCAAATCCAAAGATAAAGGTTGTGTTTGGTACAAAGAAAAATGATTTTTTGAAAAATATTTTTTAAAAAACTAAATTGATTTCTAACTCATTTTCTTGAAAATATTTTAGTAATATTTTTTAGAAAAATAGTTTCTGATATGAAAATATTTTATAATTTA
The DNA here is from genome assembly GCA_025774065.1 of Solanum ossicruentum. Lineage (NCBI taxonomy): Eukaryota > Viridiplantae > Streptophyta > Magnoliopsida > Solanales > Solanaceae > Solanum > Solanum ossicruentum. The sequence continues at coordinate 2,701 of JAOTQR010078522.1, forward strand.
AATATTTTTAAAAATATAAACAAAATTTTTTAAAATTTTGTTTTTTTCAAAATAAATTTTTAGTTGGTGTGTGTATTGGGTGGGGGGGGGGGAGGGGAAGGAGGAAGAGAGTAAGAAATTAAAATTTAAAATCTTTTTAAGGATAAATTTTTAATTTTTCGGGGGCTGGTGGGGGAAGTGCTTGTATGAGGTTTGGGCGTAGGTGTGGGACTAATAAGTGGTAGAGGTAAAGAAGGGATAAAGAAATATATAGAATTTTCAATATTTGAAATATTTTTTCAAAAATATATCTCAACTATTTTATTGGGTGGGGAGTGGGGTGTTGGCGGTTGATTCCAGGTAGCTGTTGTACAAGAAGCTGTTTTGCTAAAATGTTTTCTCATTCACTTGGGTGTGTATTGTTATATGGAAAAAATGGCTTTTTTTGAAAGAAAAGAAAGAAAATTTGAAAGTCGAAAATCAATTAAACTTAATTAATTTAAGAAAAAACAATTTTCGAAATTCGAAAGGAAACAGAGTCGTCACCTAATTTTAAGGATAATTAGAAACCAAATAAATTTTTAAAAAAGACTTAATAGAAAAATCTTTTAAAATCCAGAAAAAAAAGTTCGGGTTCTCATTTCCACTTAGTGAAGGTTTTACGCACTCGAAATGGCCGCTAAATGCAGTTATCCGACGATTAAGAAAGTTTGACTAACTTTTAAAATTTTGATTTGACTTTAGAAAAAAAGGTGGACTAGTTTTAAATTGACTAATTTAGAAAGTATCTGACTGGCCTTGACTAAACTTGAAGAAAATTGACTATGTTTAAAAGATTGAACTGAAATGTAAAATCACATTTTTTTATTTTTTATTTTTTAAAAGCAAACACTTTCCAAAAATGAAAATAACATAAATGGTTTTGACATGTTGGGGGAATTCATTTAGATTAAAATCAATAATATAATGAACAAAGTTAGCATCCAAACAAATACAAATATATAAACAAAAATAAAAGTAAAAGAAGAGAGTTTAAGTGATTTTGGGCCTTTATCCCGTTTAACATCTTGTTGCAACTTTTGGGCATTTTCCTTGTACTGTTGTATATACACGTGTATATTGGTGTATATAGTGCAATTTTTGCTTCCCGAAATCTGTATAACAGCTTCGTTCCCATAGGAATTGGGCTGACTCGAAGAAGAGGAAGTTTGGGTCTCCATGACCCAAGGAATGCAGAATGGTGAGTCCAAAATGGGCTCGGAGCATTGTTCGTGCAAAGAAATAAAATTATGGATTAGTAAAAAGACTCAAAATAATACTAACAACATAACAGGAGAATACTGAAATGAGAAGGCACAAACAGACAGGTGTCTCCCATCTTAAACCACTGCTTAATGCGACAAAGAAATACATGTGACTATTCAAAACCCAAAGAACTCAGATGGGGACAAGGAGCAGGCAGAAGCAGAACTATTGTGACCTTGACAGCACTTTAGGCAGATTATATTCATAGAAAACCAAACAAACTTACTGCATGTTTTTTAAGAGAAAATAGGGAGCTCGAATAATGAAAATATATATCAACAAAAATCACAGTGAACTAGACTAAGCAAACACAACAAGTAGACTTAATTAGCAAAAAAACACTCAAGTTAAAGAGGTGAGAATTATTTTTGACAAGTTTTATATTAACGAAGTGAGGGACCCTAGTGGATTGAAAACAACAAGATTTTGATAGCACATGTTCATACTAACGAAATGAAGAAAAGTTCTTTGGTAAACTTGACAAAGTATCATTCAAGCAAACAGACAACATCTAAAGGAACCAGAACCATCATCAAAACTAACAGACTGAAATTGGGACATTACAGCATGTATTTGAAAGATCAAATCATTTTCATACTAGTCTTGACTCATAGCAGTTCAACAGTAAACAAAAAAGGGGATAGCAACACTCTTAATCAATACAAATATTAAGCTTAACTATTAATATACAGAAACGTGAGAGAGGAGTCATTTTGAGCATATTGCATCTTAAACAACTCTGGAGATCTACTAACATATCTTACCTATTGGATAAGGAACATCAAATAAAATGGGTAACACAGACTCTCAAGACTTGTCATATTCGACAATCCACAACACAGTTCACAAAACAGTTAACAACAAGGACATAGTTAACAACAACAGCAAAACACAATACACCTCCAGCCAAAACAATCAACAACAATGACAACAGCATCTACCCAATAGAAGTGTGCTTCCAGGCAGAACAAACAAGACCCAAACAAAACGACTTCGATACAGCATCAAGACTCATGTTCAAACATAGTATATGACACTCGAAATGAATAACTGGGTGAGGATATTACCTTTGTCGGAGCACCGAACTGGGATGACGAGCTCTATGAAGCTTCGATACCACAAAACAGGGGTTTATTGACGGATTTTCGGGCTTTCAAAGCTAAAAAATCAAACTTAAATAGCTGTAGCCATAGATTATATTTTGGGATTTTCAAAAATCAAAAATTAACCCTGAGATCAGTTGAGTTCGCTAGGATTCTTGATTATCGACCGCCTAAGCTTTTCTAAGGTTTTTATGGGATTTTCGCCTGTCGGCCCCTTTCGATTTGATGACTGCCCCTCTAAGCTTATACCAGGTATTTTTTGAATTTCGTTTCCCCCCTTTTATTTTTTCACCGCCCAAGATTTTTAGAGTTTTTCAAAGATGACTATCCCCCCCCCCCCAAGCTTTTCTAGGGTTCGTAGGATTTGATGGCCGCAAGCTTTTCTAAGGGATTTTCTTAAACAACTCCGACAACCCAATAACGAAGGCGAAGAGGGATTATATAGGGGACGATTAGGGTTTGAAATGGGGGGAAAATAGGATTTCAATTTCAAATAGCAAGTGGGTAGGTCGACGTTAGGTGCGTCGATTTTCTCCTAGATTTGCGGCCTTTTGGAAGAAGAACGAGGACGCGTGTAGGAGGACGTTAGGGTTTGTCAGGTTCTGGTAAGGTTATATGGTTTCCTGGGTTTGGGGTTTAAGGGGACTGGAGAAAAGAAGAAGAAGAAGAGAAAGGGGGAAGAGTCTGCGTAGGTGAAAGAGAAAGAGGGAGAAGGGAAAAGAGGGATTGGGGGCGCGTGGCCCCCACACATTTTTTTATTTGAATTTTCAAAAATAATTATTTCAAAATCATTAAAACAAAATAGATCTCAATGATTAATTTATGTCGTGGACGGTGAAAATTGGGTGTCAACCGTTATCCCTTTCTTTGAGTATGATCGATGAAAGAGATCATAGACAAAGAAACTTGACTAAATCAATTTTTAGCCGATCACATTTTCGGCTTCGAAAAAGCTCTTCGAACAGGCTTTAAGCAATTATGGTCGGACCCTGGTTTTGGGTTTCCTACATATCTCAGGTTGTATGAGAATTCAGGTCATTTGTAGTTCAAAACGCTTGATTTTACGCATGAATTTGAACGAATTCAAAAGCTATCCTAATATCAAATTACGGAGAAATTAGAATGCTTGGGAATGAAACTTTAAGAGAAAATGCTGGAATACAACCGAGTTTTTAAAGTTGAGCCCGCCTATATATCCTTGAACCCAGGAATCAGGCTGCTTGTAGTTCGACTCTATCGGTTGAAGAGGAGATCCCTTATTTGGAGATGATCTCTAGTTCAGAAGGAGTGACAAACAAAATTGAATCCTGAAAAAGAGGAGGCTTGCAACCTCTTAACCATAAATGTGGAGCTCGTCACATTCATAATTGAGAACTTACACGGACATAATTTCTAAAATTCTTGGTATATCGTCACTCGGATTGGAAGGTTGCCTTCGGTGAGAGTTAGATTATCCAAAGGCGAAACTAAAATTAATTAACTGACTCACAGAAATACCCACATTCCTTCTGACAGGGGTATGATTTGATAGTGGTGGTAGCCACTTTCCAGCTAGTGTCCGAAGGGTTTGATGCCCCCCACCCCTTTAGACTATGTCCCAGTTCGCTGATAAGAAAAAGTTCCACGTTGTGCTGCCTCTATTTGATGGCGTCCACACCTGTGGTTGCTTTGAGAATTTCATCCTTTCGAATGCTCTCGATATGACTAAAACAAAACGTAAGTAAAAATATAATTTGAACTAGAGATGACATCTTTTACCATGTTCGATATTTGTTCTCCTTATCAACATGATAGATATCGAATCAATATGAGGCGACCATTGTGCGGTCCTTTTAGCAACTTGAAAAATAAAATAAGCTTATCAACGATGATCATGCGACGGCTTTCTCAGAGGCTGGAGATAAAATGTCCACGTTCGCGTTATAGAGAATGAATCAACATGAAGTAACCGCTGTAAGGTTATTTCGGCAACTTGAAAAAAATAACGCAGCCTTGTCGGCGATGATCATGCAATGGCTATCTCGGCAACTGAAAATAAAATAGCTTCGTCGACGATGAATATGCAACAGCTCTGTCGGCAGTTAGCAATAAAATAGTCTTGTCGACGATGAATAATGAACGGCCCTGTCGGCAGTTGAAATAAAATAACTTGGATGGCGATGAACAAGCCACGGACCTCTTGGCAATGAATATGTGTTGGTCCTCTCGGCAATTGTCATGGAATAAGCGGGAAAATAAACTGATTCCTCGCATAAATTGGAAAGTAAACCTGGTTCCTGGCATATACCCTTGGCAATTGGAAATAAAATAGCCTTATTGGCGATGAATCTGCACCGGCCCTCTCAGTAGTTGGAAATAAGATAGTCTGGTTCTGCCAATGAATATGCGACGTCCTTCTCGACAGTCGAAAATAAAATAGCCTTATTGACGATGAATATACAATGGCCTTCTTGGCCGTTGGAAGTAAAATAACCTGGTTCCGACGATGAATATACGACGTCCTTCTCGATAGTCGAAAATAAAATAACCTTATCGGTGATGAATATACAACGACCTTCTTGGCAGTTGGAAATAAAATATCCTGGTTTTGGCAAATGAACTGATTCCTGGAATAAACATGGTTCCTGGCATAAACTGGAAAATAAACCTGGTTCCTGGCATAAATTGGAAAATAAACCTGGTTCCTGGCATAAACTGGAAAGTAAACCTGGTTCCTGGCATAAATAAAAAATAAACTGGCATCTGGCATAATTGAAAAATAAACTGGCATCTGGCATAACTGAAAAATAAACTGACATCTGGCATAACAGCAAAATAAACTGGCATCTGGCATAATTGAAAATAAATGGCATAAACTGGAAAATAAACTGGCATCTGACATAACTGAAAAATAAACTGGCATCTGGCATAACTGGAAAATAAACTGGCATCTGGCATGACTAGAAAATAAACTGGCATTCTGGGCGTAGTTGGAAAATAAATGGCGCTCCGGGCGCAACTGGAAAGTAAATGAACCTGACTTTCTCCGCAATGCGTGAGATGTGATAGATTGTTGGGGATTTGAGTGAGTCAAAACTATTTATTCTCCTGTTGTTCTCTTGTAGGTAAGACCTGCAAAAAATATCCCCTGTATCCATAGAAAAAATTCTTAGTTTCAAAATGAATTGATCTTTTACAAGTTGTTGCTGACCTGAGCGAGATGGAACTATCCATGCCTCGATCGTTCTCTTGCAAAAATTTTCCTACATCCATAGAATATTTCTTAGTTTCAAAATGAATTGAGCTTTGACAGGTTGTTGGTGACCAGAGTGAGATGGAACTATTCACGCCCCAGTCATTCTTTTGCGAAAACTTCCCTTCGAAAATTATCCTGCACCCATAGAAAATTTCTTAGTTTCAAAATAAATCGATCTGTATTGATTCTTTGAGATATGAGTGAGACGGAATTATTCAGGCCTCGACTATTCTCCTGCAACAATTTTCCTGCATCCATAGAAAATTTCTTAGTTTTAAAAATGAATTGATCTGTGTTGATTCTTAGGTTGTCTTGTCCCTATTGAATCTCCTTGATCTCCCACCTCTTGGCAGACAGAAGGTAGAAAAATACGCACTTTCAAATTTGTAACGATGCTCAGCGAAATTTTGAAGGCAACCTCCTAGTTTAGATGTTATTAGGAATTGCCAGCTAATCAGAAGCATCTTGAGATTTTTCTCAAAAATTCTGTGTAGATGAAGTTGTATCATGCTCTAAACTTCGATTTGTTGTAGAAGTCTTCTTTATTCAGAATTTTTGAATTCCTCTCAAAAATTCTATCCCAGTTTCCTTTATGTGAGTATGATCGAGCCGTTATGGCGCCTACGTATCCCGTTGAGGCAGGAATCAGGTGAAACGTAGTTCCAAAGAGTAAAAGTAATAAATAAAGAGATAAAGGGATGACTGAGGCCGACATAGGCCGCCTACGATCTCATTCTTGAGAATTCAAGTCAAACGTAGTTCATCTCAAAGGAGAATCATATGATAACAAACATAGAAATGATTACAAGCAAATGGTGCAATTATAGGAAAAGAAAGTTTCAGATTTCTAGAGATAGGTGCGGTATTGGCCCGGCCAAGGCTCAATCATGGAGCGACAGTTTGAAGAACATCCGGGTTACGATCAATTAAATCCTGGATTTTATGCTTCAGAGTTATGCAATCTTTAGTGTCATGTCCAACACTGTTAGAGTGGTAAGCACAAGTTTGATCACCCTTGAAGAAACGAGAATTAGCATCCATGAATCTCGGAGGGGCAGGCTGAATTAGTCCTGCAGCTGACAACCTTTCAAATAGCTTTGCCTGACTTTTGACAAGTGGAGTGAACACCCTAGGGAGTTTTGGGTTATGAGCGCTGTTGACACCCAATTTTTACCCTCCACAGTGTCAATTTAGTCATCGAGTCTTATTTTCATTTTTAATAATTTTAAACAATTATTTTCAAAAAAATGATAAAATACAAATCCAGTGCGTGGGGGCCACGCGCCCCAAATACTCTTTTTCTCCTTCACGCTCATTCCCTTTCCCCTTTTCCCTTCTTATCAAAACCAAAAACAGAGAAAAAGAAAACCAAAAACCAGAAAACCCAACAGAACCCCTTTATCCCCAACATTCCCCGACAACTCCCATTCCCCCATGATCCGTTGTCGGTCACGGGTACCCTTTTTTCAAATTCAAATTGATCCATTTCAAACCCTAAATTGTCCCCTATAAATATTCTCTTTTCTTCTCCATTGAAAGCAGCCGTGGGATAGGGGCGAAGGAGAATCGAGGGGACGAATGGGGGGATGGGGAAAAATTCGGAGCAAGTCTTAGCAGCCAGAGCCATCGAAAACCAAAAGAAAACTAGAGCAAATCTCAATCCTCAGTCATTTTGTGTGAATTTCATCAAGTCTTAAATAAAGTCTTATTCCTCGATTTAGAAACCAGGACAGTTTCGAAGTCAAGCCTATCTGAAATTCGATTCATAGTGGTGTAAGCATCTTTACCAAGCTCATCGTTCCAGTGTCGCTGCCCTGAAAAAGATAATGCCCTCGTTTCACTTATCTCATTTTCATTTAAGTATCATACGTTGTGAAAATTTGGGAGCTATCGAGTTTTAATGCTTGTTTTGAGTCTGCTGACTGAAGATATCCAGTTGAGATGAGTTGATGGTGCTGTTGTTGTTTATATATTTCTGGGCCTATTTGTGATGTTGTTAGTTGACTAGACGTTATGACGAGTCGATGCTGTGATATTGATTGTTATTGTGATAAGACGAATTGCATAATCATAATGTTACACTCCCTGGTTTCTTGTAAATTCAGTTTCAAGTGTGTCGTTTGAGTTCTTCCAGTTGACAATGTTTGCAAACGGCTTGGTCTTCACTAGTTGAGGTTCTTAAATGTTAAATCTTTGGATATAAGCTCGAATACCTACTAAAATATTCTACTTGTCAATCTATTAGCTGATGTTTCTGTTTGGCCGAAATAATGTCAATCTGAGTTATGCTTTGATGTAAGTCTTATCTGGTGAGTCATTTAGTAATGCTTTGGTTTGTTTCTTCTTGGAATCTGAGTTCTATGGTCATAAGTAGCTACATGCAAGTCTATGAGTCTATTTCTTTGATTACATGTTTCCATTCTATTTTTGGTCCATCTTAAGTTTGAGTTTGGGGTTCTGTCCCTCATTTGTAGTTGCTACATCTAGATCTTAAGTTGTTGTTATATCGTCTTGTTTTAGTCTTTGGCTAGCTGCATATACTTCTAATGATTATCTGCTCCTCTGTTTCTAAAGATGAGATGTTGGTTGGTCTTTTAAGTTGATCTCCTCCTCTGTTTTGTCCTAAATATGCCTACATTTTCAAGTTCGTGGTTTCCTTAGTTTGTTCTTGAGTTTCAACTTGTCCATTGTTGTTTAAAGTTTAGCAGATTATAACTTATTCTTTGGGTTGTCAATTTCATGTCTTCATTGTGTGAATGTAGCTTATTAGTGTGCATGTGGGTTACTGTGTAATGATTAAAATGATGTGATATCATTTTGATAAAGGGTTAGATTCCAGGTTACTGGCAATTCCAGCCCTGTTTTGGTTTTGATCTCATATAAATTGAGTCCCTCTTGTTTAGATCATG
>JAOTQR010078523.1:0-11229 GCA_025774065.1 Solanum ossicruentum
CGGGGGGTGGGGGGGTGGGGGGAGGGGGTATCCCAGGGGTGAAAGGAAAGCCTAGCATGGGTCATTCCTTATATTGATTTACCACTGATCAGATGGTCATACGTGTTACATGTTGTGCACAGATTATGTAGTAAAGAAAGGTAAAGTAATAAAAATAACGTAAAATACATGATTCCACAGTGTTACTAAAGATGGTCTCTTATCCTTACACTAATAAAATACAGTATTTTCTACCTTACATATTCAATACATTAACTCGTACTGACGTCCCTTATGGGGGACTTGCATTTCATGTTGTAGGTACAGGAACTAGTAGTTCGCTTCAGTACGAGTACAGGATATCCAACCACTATTACCGATCTCCAGGTTATTTTGGGGCTTTGTTGTGTGTCTAGAGCTTATATTTTTGTATTATATAGTTAGTTGAGACGGGGCCTATCCCGACCCTTATCAGATAATTTTTCTTATCTAGAGGCTTTGTAGACAATGTAAAGTGTAGTCATGTCTCATACTTTAAACATCGTGGCTCCAACGGCCTAGTCACATGCATTTCCTTTTGGCTTGTAATTACTGTCTACCTTCTTGAATGCATGTTAAATGTGGGAACACCTTATAATATGTGTAGAAAGTGCATGGATACAGGTTGGTTCTACCAAGCCTTATTGGCAACGGGTGCCAATCCCCCTTAATGGGACATTGGGTATGACACTATAGATGCTGTGGGACTTCGTGTCTTTCCATTATCTCTGACAGTCAATGTAGCGCTATGGCTACTTTATCTCCCACAAAGTTTGATTACCAGTTGAGCTGAGTTACAGAGGGCCTTTTTGGAGAGGTATTTCTCGAGATCGAAGAAGCTCAACTGAAAGACTAGATCAACAACTTTGAGCAACTTCCTAGTGATTCGATCAGTACTACATGGGAGCAATTCGCTAAATGCTTATGGAGTGTCCTGGACCACAAAATTGTTGATGATGCCTTGGTGCAGATCTTCTATTGTGCCCTGGATGAGAATAGTCAAGCCTGTACTGATACCATTATGGGGGTCATGTTCTTAGATCAACCATTTGCAAGGATCGCTATAAGGATGGAGAGAATGGTCAAGACCAATCGTGCATGGGGGCAAAGAGACAAATCATCAATAAAAAGTTCATATGCTTTTAGTATTTATTTTGAGTGAGCCAAAACATATGAAGAGATTATGCAAGAGCTTGCCTGAATTCATGCAGGTATGAAGGTGATGATGAAGTAGAATCAGGAACGAGTCAATGCAGTTGCTCATTAGCCTCCATGAGCACCTATGTATGATGATCCCTACTATGAGGAGGATACTTATTTCATTGCTGATCTGATAGGGGGATTCTAGACCAACACCTAAGGGTCCAATCAGGACTATTAGCGCCAAGGTCAAGGAAACCAATGTGGGAACTTTAATCAAGATGGATCCTTCAGAGACAACCGCAAAGTGTACTATGACAGGAATCGGGGCCAAGACAGAGATGTAGATTGGGGACGCAGAGTTGGTTACAGAAATGGTCCTTATGTGCCACCACACAACTGCGACATCGGTATGAGTAGTTCTAGAGTTGAGAAGATATTTGACCATATGTTTAAGAAAGATGAGACACATGATGAGACTTTGAGTGGGACAAAATCTGAAATCTTTTGTATAAATCAGAAAATCAAGTCTTATTCTGTTACTGTCAAATATCTTGAGCAATAGTTTGGTCAAGTGTCAACTCAGCTAAATCAATATCAGAGGGGTACACTGCCTAGCAACACAGTTCAAAATCCAAAGAATGAAGGGTTGTGCATGGCGATTAGTACTCGTGGTGGCAAGAGCACCATTGATTCTCCTTTGCCAGTTGATGAGGATGATGTTCGAGAGCAGACAGTTAAGGTCAAAGATGTGGATACCAAAGATGATCGTTACAAGGATGGTGAGTGATGCTGCAGATACACCATAAAAGCTGAAATCCATTCCCAGGCCTCCTCCTTCCTTCCTCCAGAGAGTTAAAAAGAAGGAGAAGGAGGGAAAGTTCAAGCACTTTCTCTCCATGTCAAAACAACTTTCCATCAACATCCCTCGCATTGAGGTGTTAGGGAAGATACAAGGGTATATAAAGTTCATGAAGGACCTGGTCACGAAGAAGTGCACTGTGAGTCATTGTAGTGCAATTGCTATGAGTTCCTTGGTTCAAAAGTAAGAAGATCCAATATTGTTACCATACCTCACACCATTAGAGATGTGGAGTTTGTAAGGGCATTGTGTGATCTCGGTGCAAGCATAAATCGGTTGCCCCTTGTAGTCTTCAAGAAGCTAGGACAAGGAGCCCTTACTCCGACGAGCATGTGATTGTTGATGGCTGATCGCACGACAAAGAAGCCTGTAGGGATGCTTTATGATGTGATTGTAAAAGTTGAAAAATTCATATTCCTCGTAGATTTTTTTCTGATCCTAGATTGCGAAGTCAACTTAGATGTCCTAATTATCTTAGGAATGCCATTCCTAGACACTAGTCGTGTACTAGTGGATATAGAAGCTGGTCAACTTAGGTTTAGATTGAACGATGAAAAAGTTGTCTTCAATAATTGTCCATCAATAAAGAGGCCAGATGATCCGATAAATAAGGTTTAGGCACTTGTTGAAGTTTGAGTAACCAAGTTGTCCAAGTTATGCCGTGATAATAAATTATGCGCTACTTGGGAGGCAATCTAAGGTTTTTGATGTGATAGTTGTAATTGTAGCTTTGTTTTTAGTTTTTGGACTTATAGGTAGTTTGGTCAAGTGTCAACTCAGCTAAATCAATATTAGAGGGGTACACTGCCTAGCAACACAGTTCAAAATCCAAAGAATGAAGGGTTGTGCATGGCGATTAGTACTCGTGGTGGCAAGAGCACCATTGATTCTCCTTTGCCAGTTGATGAGGATGATGTTCGAGAGCAGACAGTTAAGGTCAAAGATGTGGATACCAAAGATGATCGTTACAAGGATGGTGAGTGATGCTGCAGATACACCATAAAAGCTGAAATCCATTCCCAGGCCTCCTCCTTCCTTCCTCCAGAGAGTTAAAAAGAAGGAGAAGGAGGGAAAGTTCAAGCACTTTCTCTCCATGTCAAAACAACTTTCCATCAACATCCCTCGCATTGAGGTGTTAGGGAAGATACAAGGGTATATAAAGTTCATGAAGGACCTGGTCACGAAGAAGTGCACTGTGAGTCATTGTAGTGCAATTGCTATGAGTTCCTTGGTTCAAAAGTAAGAAGATCCAATATTGTTACCATACCTCACACCATTAGAGATGTGGAGTTTGTAAGGGCATTGTGTGATCTCGGTGCAAGCATAAATCGGTTGCCCCTTGTAGTCTTCAAGAAGCTAGGACAAGGAGCCCTTACTCCGACGAGCATGTGATTGTTGATGGCTGATCGCACGACAAAGAAGCCTGTAGGGATGCTTTATGATGTGATTGTAAAAGTTGAAAAATTCATATTCCTCGTAGATTTTTTTCTGATCCTAGATTGCGAAGTCAACTTAGATGTCCTAATTATCTTAGGAATGCCATTCCTAGACACTAGTCGTGTACTAGTGGATATAGAAGCTGGTCAACTTAGGTTTAGATTGAACGATGAAAAAGTTGTCTTCAATAATTGTCCATCAATAAAGAGGCCAGATGATCCGATAAATAAGGTTTAGGCACTTGTTGAAGTTTGAGTAACCAAGTTGTCCAAGTCATGCCGTGATAATAAATTATGCGCTACTTAGGAGCCAATCTAAGGTTTTTGATGTGATAGTTGTAATTGTAGCTTTGTTTTAGTTTTTGGACTTATAGGTAGTTTACTTTTTCATATTTTTGTTGTAATTTTGGACACTAGGCTTGTTGCATATAGGGTAACAATGTGTTCAGTGAAGAATGTGTATGTACTTGGCTAAGTCAGCCATCCTTGGCTAAAAAGGCATCAGGAAGTGCCGCTACAACTAGTTCTATGGATTATACATCACTCTACGACCTAACCATCTCTTAAACACTTCTAGAAAGCAAAATGCTATGCACTCCAATCCATGAGACAACTTTACAGCTCATAGACAAAACTACGGGGCATGAATGGGGCTCGTGAACCTCAAGTAAGTTTTTGGAGTTATTGACTAAGTGTTGGGTCTTCTACAACCAACTCTACAAGTTGTAGTTTAAACTATGACTCGTAGGCTGGTCCGTGAAGCCCAATCCTCAAAACTAGGGTTTAGACGTTCTACGAAACCATGATTTATAGGTCGTGAAACACTCTATGGCCCGTAATCAAGGTTTTGTAGAGTCTAGGACCATTAGTTTTGATCGAGCCAGGTCAACCTATAAATAATAGGGTCAAAACATTTGTGCTTTAAATTATAGAATATACCCAGCCAAATCCCACCCCAACTCATTCCAACCAACGATGGCAGCACCACCACCATTTTTCGACAGCCTAGAGTTTTCAGTGTCTCATTACCTCCTTCACTTTTTATGATTTAATCACCCAAATTGGTAAGTTTTTTTATCTTTAAAATACCCTTTGTTTACTAATTATTGTGTGATTACATTGAAATATTTTATTGGGTATGGTTAATTTAGACATTAACCTATGTGTGCAAATAGATATGATTGACAATTGAATGTGGTTGCCCATGCTTGAACATGTGTTTAGGACCGAAATTTGGTATAGTTGCCTTGTTATATGTTTTGAATGATGAGTTGGACACCTATGTAATCACTAACCATTATAAGTCAATTATGTGTCTGAAATTTGGTGTGTGATGCACGGGTTTGTGATTTTGATGGTGATTCATTCAAATGGGGTTGGTAGGGTTGGGAAACCATGCTTAATGATTTTTCCTATGGTATATATGTAAATTATCATGAGGGGGTGTTGGGTGTTGTATTGTGAATCATGTGGGGTATGTGTGTATTGCGTCGATACTAGTAGAATAGGTTGGAAAAGTCGTATGGAGTCTGTATTGATGAACTTAGAAACTCAGGTGACAGAGTTTTATGGTCTATGAGGGTCTTTTAAGGCCCGTGGAACATTCCACGAGTCGTAAATGCCCCTCATATAAGATTCCAGAAACCTGAAGTTTCTGAGTACCCATCAAATGAGACATTCTACGAGTCGTAAAATATTTTATAGCTCATAGACAGGTCTCATAGACCCCTGCCAACAAAAGATACTGATACTGGAATCATCTACAACTTAGTATATGACTCATAGAACTTTCTACGAGTCGTACCTGGTATCATAGATGCCATTCTAGTAACCAAATTTTATAGATGTTTCTATAAAAGACTTCTATGGCTCATAGTTTCCACTATGACCCATATAGGTACTTTCATAGACCCTTCTGTAGCTAAGTCTGATACGTTTTTGCATTTCATTTTTTATTTGTGGGGCTAACCAAGTTGCATAAATGTGTATGTTTCAGGTACTATGGCCCCAAAAACAAGATATGAGAAAATCAAAGACATCCAGGGAAGGCCCAAATATGAGCCCTCGGGGGAGGGGGGGAACAGATCCCCACGCTTAGTGGATCACTTGAGGAGCTCAGCTTTTGACCCTGACCCATTGGTTAAGAGACCTTAAACAAGGGTTGTCACTACACTTGGTAGACCCAAGGTATTATCATTCATACTCCCCAGTCTGATGAGGGAGATAACGACGAAAGCATCTTCATATAAATGAGTCCATCTAGAGAGGAGTCAGATTCAGAGTTAGAATCCGGTGATGGGTCGAAGACAGAGTCCTCTACCGCACCGCGAACATCACTATCACCTCCAGATGCTCTTACTAGTAGGTGGTGTGTTGCGGGCATGTGGGACAAATATATAAAGGGTGTGTAGGCTACTTAGTGGGGCAAGACAGCCCGCTCCATTTATGAAGAGCCCTAGTAATAAGATTAGATAGTTTCCCTGGTCTCCAAGACACCATCAAACGATATAAGCTCCAGTGGTTGACCAAACCACTACGAGATACACCCCAATGTATAGGTGTGATTTCACATTTTAGTGGGCATGGGGCTATGACCCCAATGCCCTTGGGTGTATAAGAAAATTAAGGATATTTTTGTACTGGTCCGCGTCTGGTCGATGATGTGGACCTAACACGAAGGACAACATTGTACTGCTCTGCGCCCCTGGCGCGTCGCGACTAGGACATGGATGCTCTCTGGAATTCATAAATCAACGTTAATCATTTTTCACTACGAGTCCTCAAAAAATTGAGTTATACCTATGTCCCATGCAATTTTTCCCCTGATCAAGAATATAAAGTTGGATTTTCAATATCACAGACGGATTTTGAGATATATGAAAATTACGATTACGGACATTTCGAAGCACATTTTAGGGACGTTTCAATATCTCCCCCAGGGAAAATTTGTCCCCGAATGTCAAAGAAACATGCATAAGAGAAGTAATCATGAAGACATCAGCCTGACATAAATGCAACAAACACATTTAAACATCACTTTCGAAAATTTCAACATGAATGTCAAAAATTACCATAAACTTGTTAGCATGAACATGAATGCATGCAAAATGATATAAGGGCTGAATGTTAATATTTGAAATCATATAGGGGACTTAAATTAGTACCTTCGGCTTGAGTAAAGTGGAAGAGATATGGGTATTGCTTTCTCATGTCTGCCTCGGCTTCCCATGTGACACTTTCAACTTGTTGATTCCTCCAAAGGACCTTGACGGAAGCTAAATCTTCATTTCTCAACCTCTTCACTTGTCTATCCAAAATTTCCATCAGGACCTCCTTATAGGACAAATTATCTTCCACAACACCCATAATATCTAAGGGCACTATAGTGCTTGGGTCACATGGACACATGGAAGACCCGATGAACCATATTTATCTCCATAGGCAACTCCAACTCATATGCAACGTTACCGACTCTCCTCAAACTTTATAAGGACCCAAAAACCTTGGGATTAGTTTCCCTTTCTTACCAAATCGGGCCACACACTTTATGGGTGAGACTTTCAAATAAACTCAATTACCAACCTTAAACTCAAGATCTCTTCTCCTTACATCGGAGTAGGACTTTTGTCTACTTTGGGCTATTCTCAATCTCTCCCTTATCAATGTCACATTTTCCAAGGCCTCCATAACCAAATCTAGACCTAGTAAAGCCATCTCCCCCACTTCAAACCACCCAACCGGGGATCTATAACGCCTACCATATAAAGCTTCAAAAGGAGCCATACCAATGCTTGAGTGGTAGCTATTGTTGTATGCAAACTCAATAAGTGAAAGATGTTCATCCCAACTACCTTTTCAAATGCCTCAAAAATGACCCAAAAATGTGCTTTAGAAATGCCCATAATCGTAATTTCCATATATCTCAAACTTTGTGCATTATATCAAAATTCTGACTTCATATTCTTAATCAGGGGTAAAATTGAGTGGGAGAGGTATAACCCTGATTTTAGAGGACCCGTAGTGAAAAGTAATTTTCACAAAATTTTCTTAGCCCATGTGCATCCATGATTAGGACGCAATGCGAACTGGGCACAGAGAAGTACATTTTTTTCCTTCGCATTGGGTCCGTGTCGTAGACCAGACGCGGACCAGTTCATATTTTTCCTTTATTTTCTATTTCGGCCGATGGGCCTTGGGGTCATAACCCCATGCCCACTTATATGTGAAAATACCTATATATAGCCATTTTAAAACTCGATATCACTCAAGACCCTCTCAAAACCCACTCCAACTCTATATCACCAAATATATCATCCAAATTCAAGTGTCCTAAACTTAATTCCTGATCTCAAGAACTCCATTCAAGCTTCAAGTCACCTTCAAGTCTACATCAAGAAAATCGAAGTTTGAGGTATGTGGGTTTCATCAATTAGGTCCTTTCGCCAATGGAGCCCAAGCTTCCTTTTTATGAAAATTACATGTTTTCAAGTTGTATCTTCTATAAGTATCTTTCATTATAGGTTTGAATTACAAATTATGTTGGGGTTTTACGAAATGTTGATTGATTATGCACGTTTATCTTTTTCAAGTTTATAATATGAATTGGTTCTTTCTATTGAGACTATGCATGTTTTGAGCTGTGAAACTATAATCTATTATGAAATTTGATAATGAATTTCAAGGTATCTTACATGAGGGTTTTACTATATGTTGGTGGGTTGATTTACATTGAATTTTCTCATATGACTTCACTCTTTAATTGCATGATTTTGAACTAGCACTACACACCCACAAAGTGTTTGAGAAAATGTCTTGACAAGGATTCTCAAGCTATTATGATCTACTGCGTGATTTATAAGTCAACTTTATGATGAAGAAAGGATTGTTTGTGTGTATTGAATTAATGAAAAGATTCTATAGTATTGCAGTTGACCACAACTTGTTGGGGAATGACATGCCTAATCACCTAGTTGAGGGGTTGACATGCCTCAACTACATTTTTGGGGGGTAACATGCCCAAACTACCATGTTGAGGGGTAGATACCTCGACCACCTTGTTAGGGGGTTGACATGCCCATACTATACCTCGACCACCTTGTTAGGGGGTTGATATGTCCATACTACCATGTTGAGGGGTAGATACCTCAACCACCTTGTTGGGGAGTGACATGACCATACTACCATATTGAGGGGTAGAAACCTCGACCACCTTATTATGATTGACATGCCCATACTACTATTTGAGGGGTAGATACCTCAATCACCTTCCAAGGGGGTGACATGCCTTGGATTCCAAGTAGTAGTTGCTTGGTCAATGATTATGGTCTCTTCCCACACATGTAATCTATATTTGTAACTTTTTTGATATACAAGCATGTTTTACCTCAAGCATTGATCATGCATGCCTTGTTGATATTATACCTATCTATTGCTTCTGACTACGCATTTTGACTATGTTGGCTTATGTCTTGTTGCATTGCATCATACATACTTAGTACATCCAAATGTACTAATGCATACTCGGTGTCTATATGATGTTACTATGTAGGAACTGGAGCACCTCTCGATCATCCTCCACGTGGCTAGTTTAGTGCTTTGGAAGATAAGCGTCGGTGAGTCCTCTATTCCAGGGACACTAGCTATGCAACTCTTACTATTTGATATCTTTTTATGTTGAACACTTGATATTATGAGGGTGAGCACGAAAAGTGTCTAGGCCCCTGCTCCAATCTATGCTAAAGGTGTTGTTGTAACAATTAATGTGCTTATGCTATAAGCTTGACTCTTGAGTATTTTATGATTATCAAAGACTTCCTTTAGTCCCTTTTCAATTAATTATATCCCTTATGTTGTCATTTTTGCTTCCGTGACCAAAGATGTGAATGATATGCTAAGAGGCTTGTTTGGGGGTTCCTTTGAGTTCCCATTCGCCGTGTATGTCTAGGCCCAAGGCTTGGAAAGTGATAAACTTGGTATCAGAGCACTAGATTGTTAATGGTCCTTGGAATCCAATGCACCAAGCTGATTAGAGTCCTATTCATGGTTGTTAAGTGCACCATAACTATGTAGGGGAGGCTATGAGACATTTTAAGAAATGTTTCACTTTTTCATGGTCTATATCATGCTTTAGGTATAAGTGTAAGGCTCTTCCCTTAACAAATTCTTTTTATAATTCTAGATCATGTTGATTCCAAGAGGGAGAATAAGGAGAGCCCACACACTCGAGGAGTAACTGGCCCCTCCCGTTCCTCAAGCTCCTCAAGGTGGAGGGGTAGCCCAAGATGTGTTCCAGGATACTAATGCAATGTTTGATCATGCTATGATCAACCAAATTCACCAAGGGATCCAAGTCCCTCGTGCTCCCACTCCAGCTTCTACGGAAAGGGACTTCACTAGAATGAACGCATCAGAGTTCCATGCATCCAAGACGGATGAGGATCCCCAAGTGTTCATCGATGAGATGTACAAAGTGCTATCTATTTAGGGGTCAATTTGCATGAAAAGGCCTAGTTGGAAGCCTACCAACTCAAAGGGGTGGCTCAAATTTGGTTTACACAATATAGGTCGGAGAGGAGAGATGATGATGCTATTCCTTGGGAGGAGTTCAAAGTCACATTTCTCAACCGATTCTTTCCTATCAAGGTAAGGGAGGCTGTAATGATAGAATTTATGAACCTTAAGTAAGGTTCCATGAGTGTGAGGGAGTATTCCTTCAAGTTCAACCAACTCTCCAAGTATGCCCCATAATTGGTTGCCGAGCCGAGATCAAAGATGAACAGAAATGTCGTACCACCATGCTAATAGGTGATATGTATTTGTCCCATTTCACGACAGATTCTGAACAATTAAAGGGGTAAAACCTTAGAAAGAGAAGAAGTGGTGAGTCCAAGAGGGCTCATTTTGAAAGTGGATTCCAAAACTCCAAGGGTGGCCGATTTCCTAAAGGTCACAAGTTGCAAGGCCAAGGGTATTCCAATACTCCTAATAGGAGCTTTGCTGATGACAATCAAGATTTCAAGGTGGTAGTAGTGTGGTGCCTAGCCCTATGTGCCTGAGGTGTGGTAGGAATCATAATGGCCCATGTTTGAGAAACTCTAAAGCTTGCTATGGTTGTGGCGAAGTGGTTCATAAGGTGATTGATTGTCCTCATGCTCAAAACAAAGGTAGAGATGGTCTTCCGCAGGGATAAGGTGCAAATGTGGGTCCAAAGGGAAGAGAAAGCCAACAAGGAGGTGCTCCAATGCAAAATAGATTCTATGCTCTTCAAGGGAGACAAGGGATGGATGAGGTGCTCGATGTCATCATCGGTATGTTAAAGGTTTTTGATTTTTATGTGTATGCTTTGATAGACTTGGGTTCCACTCTTTCTTTCATTTCTTCTTTTGTTGCCAAAAAGCTTCATGTTAGTACCAAATTATTTTGTCAAACTTACGGAGTGTACTCCCATTGGTGTGTCCATTGTTGCTAAAAGGATCTATAGAAATTGTCTCATGTTCATATTGCATAAAATCTTGCCTTGTGATTTTGTTGAATTAGATATGGTGGATATTGATGTCATTCTTGGTATGGATTGGTTGCATTCATATTATGCTTCTATTGATTGTAGAACCCATAGGGTTAAATTCCAATTCCCTAATGAACCCGTCCTTGAGTGGGAAAGTCGTGATGTGGTGGTCAAGGGAAGATTCATTTCTTGCCTTTGTAACACCCCACATTTTATATGTACTAATGCTATTTAAATAAATCATGTTATGGTTTGGTCAAATTTGCATC
>JAOTQR010078524.1:0-11228 GCA_025774065.1 Solanum ossicruentum
TCAAACGGATTAAATTTAAGACATACTTCAATCCCAACAATTAATAATTAATCTTAGGAAATTTTGGGGTTTAACACCTTTAGACTCTAAGAACACTAATTCCATCAATTTTAGTCATCAACATACTCACCCTAGGACTCAGACCACACTAATCAATACATTCAGACAGCCAAGGCTCTAGACTTTCCCCCTAGTTCATTCTTGAGGTCTTTAACAGGGAAAATCATATAGATTAAGTACAAAATCATATATTAGTACATGAAATCAGCAAATACAAGTATGATGATCATCAATTTTAAGAGAAATAAGTAATAATTAAAGAAAATTTTCAAGATTACATTCAGGAAATCACAATAGGACCCATTACATTCTACTATTAACCTAACTCATTCATGGGGGCACATAAGAGAACAATATCATGCTCTGGGTAGTTTTTACATACCTGGATTGAAGAGTAATCAAGTCTCCCTCAAGAATTTGCACTCGAATTTAAAACCCTCCAATTTCTGTTCTTCTTATCTCAGCAACTGTCACGTAGAAACTTAAGAAAAATGGGTTTTAGAAACCCTTAATCAGTAGTAAATGACTTTTAAACACGTTTTAGGACTTAGGAATAGTTTGTGAATATCCAAAATGCCCTCCCCGTAATTAAAAGAAAAATATTCAAAATAAGTACACTGGTCTGCGACACGCCAGGGGCGCAGACCAATGTATTTACGCGATTTTCAGAAAATTTCAATTCCCGTAGAAATAAATAAAAACTTTAAGTGTCACTCTGCTCCCCCTCTTAATCACCCCAGGGGAGCGGACAGACACTATCCCGGCATTAATTAGCAAAAATTATTTTTCGGTCCGATTGCTCTCAAATTGGGTCGAGAACATTTTTCCACTCAATTTTTCGCGTTGATCGCAAATCCGATCTTGGATTTCCCATCGAAGCTTTGGAAGACGCGTTGTGTGCATGATTATAGTTTAGAGGCATTTCAGTAATTTTATGAGGTGTTACATCATCTCTCCCTTGGAATCATTTGTCCTCGAATGATGAGTAAAAGTAGAATAAAGCACGAGTAACCTCAAAACTCATTCATTGCTCACTTGGAAACTCTCAAACTCTCAACTATCCATCACCTATCTATCTCTGTTTTAGACTCGAGAATAGAATTAGTATATCAACTCAAGAGGAATTTTCAATAGCGTTAAGAATAAGGACATTACCTTCAACATCATTGTCGTTTGGCATGAATAGATTCAGGTATTTGAGTTTCATCGCTTCCTCAACTTCCCACGTAGTTTCCTCAACAAATTGATTCCTCTATAGAACTTTGACGGAGGCTATCTCTTTGTTCCTCAGCTTACGGACATGTCGATCAAAGATTTGGACTGAAACTTCTTTGTAAGAGAGACTAGCCTTCACTCTCGTACTCTCAATAGGGATTGCCAAAGCTGGATCTCCTAAACACTTCTTCAGCATTGAGATGTGAAATACCGAATGAATTCCATCTAGCTCAGGAGGCAAGTCTAGCTCATAAGCGACCTTCCTAATCCTCCTCACAATCTGGTATGGTCCAATATAACGTGGAATTAACCTACCCTTCTTACCATACCTCATGATACCCTTCATGGGTGACACATTCAAGTACACCCAATCATCCACCTCAAACTCCAAGTCTATTCTCCTCACATCCATATAAGACTTTTGATGACTCTCTGCTATCTTCAACCTTTCTCTGATGACTTTAACCTTCTCCATAGACTATTGGACAAGATCAGGTGTGATCAATTCAGCTTCACCAACCTCAAACTAGCCAATCAGTGATCTATATCTCCTCCCATATAATGCCTCATAAGGGGTCGTAAACTCAATCAATGGTAGATGGTCATCCCAGCTTCCCTTGAAGTCTATAATACAAGCTCTCAAAATATCCTCCAAAGTCTAAATGGTATGCTCTGCCTGTCCATCTATCTGAGGGTAAGCTATGCTCAGATGTAGTTTTGTACCCAATACTTTCTTAAAAGATCTCCAAAATTGAGAGGTGAATTGAGCTCCTCTGTCTGAGATAATGGACAAGGGATCCCCATGCAACCTCATTATCTCACGAATGTATAGTCGGGCATATTCATGAACTGTATTAGTGGTCTTGACTACCAAAAAGTGGGTTGATTTAGTGATTCGATCAACAATTACCCATGTTGAATCATACTGCTTTCGGAATCTTGGTAAGCCAGTAATGAAATCCATGTTGATCATATCCCACTTCTACTCAAAAATTTCAAATTTCTGAGATAACCCACATGGTCTCTAATGTTCAACCTTGACCTGTTGACAATTGGGACACTTAGAGACAATTCAGCAATGTCTCTCTTTATTCTATTCCACCAATAGACTTGTCTTAGGTCGTGGTACATATTGGTAAAACCAGGATAAATGGAATTTCTGGAGCTATGAGCTTCAGCCATGATCCTGTGTCGAACACCATCAATAGTGGGCACACATAATCTACCTTATTGTCTCAACACCCCATCTCCTCCTTTGGAGAAAACCATCACCTTCTGCTTGTGGACCGCTTCTTTCAATTAGAACAAAATGGGGTCTTGGTCATGCTATTCCTTCACTTTTGACACTATGAACAAAGTAGACCCATTATGAACATTGATCCCACCTTCATTGTTCTCCTCAAGTTACACTCCTAGATGAGCTAATCTATGAACTTCCTTAGCTAATTCTCTCCCCCCCTTCCTCCATATGGGCATTGCTACCTATAGACAACCTGCTGAGAGCATCAGCAATAATATTAGCCTCACCGGGGTAGTAGAGGATGCTCATATCATAATCCTCGAGCAACTCCAACCATCTCCTCTACTGCAGGTTGAGCTCAATCTGACCAAATACGTATTGCAAACTCTTGTGGTCGGTGAATACGTCTACATGCACTCTATACAAATAGTGGCGCTAGATCTTGAGTGCGAATATCACCGCTACCAACTCGAGATCATAAGTTGGATAATTCTTCTCATGGATCTTAAGTTGTCTAGAAGCATAAGTTATCACCTTCCTTCTCTACATAAGCACACAGCCCAATCCAACTCATGATGCATCACAGTATATCACGAAGTCTCCTGCTCCGTCGGGCAAAGTCAAACCTGGTGTTGTAGTGAATCTAGTCTTCAGCTCTTGGAAACTCTTTTCACATTCCTCATACCACTGAAACTTGGCTTTCTGCTGAGTTAGATTAGTTAATGGTGCTGACAAAGAAGAGAACCGCTCAACAAATCTACAGTAGTAGCCAGCCAAACCCAAGAAGCTTCTTATTTCCGTCGGAGAAGTTGGTCTAGGCTAGTTCTTATCTGCTTCAATTTTTTGAGTATCTACCCGAATACCATCTCCCGAAACAACATGGCCTAAGAAAGCCACGGACATGAGCCAAAACTCATAATTTGAGACCTTTGCATATAACTCATGGTCTTTGAGCGTTTGCAAAACCACTATAAAGTGATTTGCATGCTCCTCTTCATCCTTAGAATACACCAGGATATCATCAATAAACACGATCATGAACATATCAAGATACGACTTGAATACCCTGTTAATTAAATCTATGAAAGTTGCAGGTACATTTGTCAACCCGAAAGACATGACCAAGAACTCAAAATGGCCATATCGTGTCCTAAAGGTTGTCTTTGGAATATCACTTTCCCTCACATTCAATTGATGGTAATCTGATCTAAGGTCTAACTTAGAGAAACAAGTAGCATCCTGAAGTTGGTCAAAGAGATCACCTATCCTGGGAAGAGGATACCTATTCTTTACGGTGACCTTGTTCAATTGCCGCTAGTCTATGCACATTCTGAGAGACCCATCTTTCTTATGCATGAATAGGAGAGGAGCACCCCAAGTTGAGACACTAGGACTTATGAAACTCTTTTGTAGCAAGTCTTTCAACTGTTCTTTTAGTTTTTTCAACTTCACGGGGGCCATTCTATAAGATGGAATTAAAATGGGTTTGGTCTTGGGAAGAACATCAATCCCAAAGTCAATCTCCCTATCAGCATGGACTCCAGGTAGATCATTGGGAAACACCTCAGGAAACTCACTCACAATTGGGACCGACTCAAGAGTAGAAGATTCAACATCATCAAACTTAACTTGCATGAGGTGGTAAATACAACCCTTGGAGATCAACTTTATGGCTCTAACATAAGAAATAAACTTGCCCTTAAGTTTCATTAGGAAATTGAAACTTAACAATCCAGGTTCTACAGTCAACAGAAGCATAAAAGGATGAAGCTAATCTATGCCAAGTATCACATCAAAATCAATCATCTCTAATTCTACCAAGTCATCTAAGGTATCTCTATGATAAATGGATACTACATAATCCTTGTAAACTCTCTCAACTAAGATAGACTCAGTAGTAAGAGTGGAAACAGTAAAAGGTTCAAGCAAACACTCTAAAAGAATCCCAAACTTACTAGCCACATAAGGGGTTAAAAAAGACAAAGCGACACCTGGATAAAGCAATGCATAACAATCAAAGGTAAAGACTCGAATCATACCTGTGACAACATCTGGTGTAGCCTCCTGATCCAGTCAATTACCCATAGCATCAAGGCAGTTCGTCCTGCCTCCTGTACCTGTAGTAGTACCCCTCGGTTGGTTGCTAGTTGGGGGTGCTGCGGAGGATTGTGGTCTACTGCTCCCCTCACCCCGTCTCCTATTTGGACACTCAAACTGGAAGTGACTAGCTTGTCCACATGCATAGCAAACATCTCTACCCACATGGCACTCACCCAAATGAAGCTTACCATACTTGTCACAAGATGGCTTTCCCCTCGTACCTTGGGTCATGCTAGCCTGAGATTGTGCACCCTGAGCCCTGAAATTCTGCTAATGTTGGGACTTTTGATCATACATGTTTGGATGAATGGGCTCACTTGCTATAGGAGGGGCATGATGAGATGATCTTGTTTGGAAGTAGGACTTGTCACCCTTATTCTGCCTCTACTGGCTAGACTCATGTCCTACTAACTTTGCCTTTCTGTTCATTTGGTCCTCTCTATCTCTTTTCTTGTCCTCATCTATTTGCTAGGCACACACCATAATTTTGGAGATATCCGTACCGGGGATCAGTAAAGCCTCCTTACACTCTTTCTACACATGTCTACCCAGACTAGACACAAACTTCTTCTTCCTTGCCCTCATGTCTTGCACCATCTCCGGAGCATAACTAGACAGCTTAACAAACTTAAGGTTGTACTCTTTCACTGTCATCCCTCCTTGCTTCAGGTTCACGAACTCATCCACCTTCGCCTCCCTCAACTCTTAAGGAAATAAGTGGTCAAGGAAGGCTATCTCAAACTCCACCCATGTTGCAGGTTCCGCACTGTCACCCCTACTCTCCTCCCACTGGTTGTACCAAACGTTCATAGCATCCTTCAATTGGTAGGAAGAAACCTCCACTCGCTCTATCGCATTAGCATGCATCACTTTCAGGACCTTGTACATTTCATCAATGATGTTCTGCTGGTCCTTCTCAACCTTAGACCCCGTATATACTGGCTGGTTCATCCTCAAGAAGTCTCTAAGTCGGGTTGCAGTTGAGTGCTCCTGTGAGCTTGAACTAGGAGCTTGTGGACCCCGATTGTTACCCTGGGAGGCCACCAACTGAGTCAGCATGGTGATGGCTCCCCTAAAATCTGCGTCGGTAGTAGGAGCTAGCTATGTCTAAGTAGGGGGTTCCTACAGGACCTCAGCAGTCCTAGCAGGCCATCCCTGTCTCCTTACCTCTATCTAGAGCGGGACCTCAAGTTAGGGTTTTCAACAGTTGGGGATGCGGCATCTCTCTGGGCGGTGATTCTGTTTGGCGGCATTTTTTTGTAAACGTACAATGCATGAGTTAAAATGAGATTTCTATAAAGTTAAACTCTATCGCATGAATCCAGAACATAGAAGGGAAACACTTCCTAGTGTCCTATAGCCTTCTACTTATGAAGTGTGGTGCATAACATACCCATAAACAAGAATCTACTGCACACGGCTTCATATACTTCTAGGACACTCCAACTTTGTGCTATGATACCAAGTTTGTCATGTCCTGGGAGGGTACCCTAGACGTAACTAGTACTCGGAGACTATTGCTAGCCCCCAAGAGAACCACCTAGTCTCATCGCATTCATTCAATAAATTTATATTGCAGAAGATATTAAGAAATTAAAAAGGCTATCTTAATAAGGAAATGGGGAAAACAGTCCCAACATCAACTATCGGCTATCCATGTCTATGAAGCCTCTATAGCTAAGCTCTAAGAAGGTACCATTACAGGTCATGGCTATCACAATCCAATGAAATAACTCAAAATAGATAAAAGATAAATATTTCCTCCGAAAACAAGGGAGGACTCACCAAGTCTATGTCGGGAGAGCTGTGAACCTCAACTATTAGCCTGCTGAAGTCCTCTATTAATAGAATCTGCATAATCAAATGATACAGTGCCAAAGGGCATTAGTACATGGAATGTACTATATGTAAAATGAGCTAAAGTAAATAATATACAATGACATCAACTCATCAAGCATTCATCCTCAACTCATAGTAAGGGATGGGACTCTATCACATCACTATCCATCAAGACATCACACTATCACATCAATCTCAGAGTACTATCAACATGAAACCTATCTTGGAGTTTCTATAACTGAGAACTACTACCTATGAGCCGATAATGATACAATGAAGAGAGTCGCTGTCACATCCATCCAGTACCTTATCGGGACAAAAAACGATATATTGGGGATCCTAAAAGAAGTATATCAAGCCCTATGCGGGGCAAAACAAATCCCCTTTCACGGTCCAACCCTATACTATGCTGGACAGATAGGTAATGAGTATGATTCGGACTCATTCTTACCCATTTCAGTGCTAATATGCCTCCCATGAATCAACTTGCTTATAACTGTGTATCAATCAAAAACCTTCACCACCTAGCCTCCACGGGCAGGAACACTCACTTCATCTCATCATCTATCAACTCCTAGAGTAGGATTACTCTTTCAAAGCTAAGGTTCAACCTCCTTTAGACTCTCAGAAGACTAATTCCATCAATTTCAGTCATCAACATACTCACCCTAGGACTCAGACCGCACCAATCAATACATTCAGACAATCAAGGCTCTAGACTTTCCCCTTAGTTCATTCTTGAGGTCTTTAACAGGGAAATCATGTAGATTTTGCACACAATCATAAGTTAATACATGAAATCAGGAAATACAAGTATATGATCATCAATTTTAAGAGAAATAAGTAATAATTAGAGAAAATTTTCAAGATTACATTCAAGAAATCACAATAGGAGCCATTACATTCTATTATTAACCTAACACATTCTTGGGGGCACATGGGAGAATAATCCCATGCTCTGGGTAGCAATTACATGCCTGGATTTAAGAATTATCAAGTCTCTTTCAAGAATTTGCGCCTGAATTTAAAACCCTTCACTCTCTATTCTTCTTATCTCAAGAACTCTCACGTAGAAACTTAAGAAAAATGGGTTTTAGAAACCTTTAATCAGCAACAAACAACTTTTAAACACGTTTTAGGACTTAGGAATAGGTTGGGAATAACTAAAATGTCCTTCCCGTAATTAGAAGAAGAATATTCAAAGTATGTACACTGGTCCGCAATGCTCTAGGGGCGCGGACTAGTGTATTTTTGCAATTTTCGTAAAATTTCAATTCTCGTTGAAATAAAAAAATCTTTAAGTGTCACTCTGCACCCCCTCCGAGTCGCGCCAGGGGCGCAAATAGACACTGTCCTGGCATTAATTAATGAAAATTATTTTTTCTCTGGTTACTCTTAAATCGGTTCGATACCATTTTTCCACTTGATTTTTTGAATTAATCGCAAATCCAGTCTCGAATTTCCCATCGAAGCTTTAAAAGACGTGTTATGCGCACAATTACATTTTAGGGGTATTTTGGTAATTTTATGGGGTTTTACACTAAATGTTGATATGGCATATATAACCAAACGAGTATGCTTTGTGTATATTCCAAGAGCTTCACTTTATTACCATTAAAAATGTTTTTTCTATTAAAATGCATTTTTCTCTTTGATTAGTGAGATTAGTGGTGGTATTTGAACAAATGAGATAGAGGTGATATTTTTATATGACGGTATGATGATTTAGAGGTGAACTTTCATGGTTCTAAAGGGAGAAAATAGAGAAGAACTGGAACTCTATCTTTCCAATTCAAAGTGAAGGTGTGGGGGCTTCACATACATGTTTTTACAGGTGAAGAGGTCGATGGAATATAGCAGATGAATAGTGATTCAGATCTCAGTGAACTGTGCATCATTCCCTTGTGAAAATTCCTCTTCCCTATCCCTCTTTGATCATTTGTTTCATCCTCTGTAAAATATGAACTCTTCCTCATTCCTTGTGCGTAGAATTTCCTCTGTTCAAGTTGAACAATCCACAAATTAATGGCTCTGATTTAAGAACAGATAAAAAATCAAAGGGAAGTACAAATAAAATGATGAGAATATGTTGAAACATTAAAATTTTCACTCCAGTTAATGCATGATAGTCAGAGAAGACACCACAGGAGTGATTTACAAATTTTGAAGTATTAAACAATTAGCTGGAGAAGACACCAAAGAAGACATCAGAGAGAACGATTTGCATTTTCTTTTTTTGAAGTATTTCGATTTTTCAGTGGAATTGGTTGGAGGATGAAGGAGTTAGATGCATTTAATTAACTAATGTCCAAATGAAAAATGACAATTGTACCCTTAATCACTTTTAAAATTATTTTTATAACCTTCAATTGCGCTCAAGAGAGTGTGCACGAGCCTCTTATTCCATTCTCAGTGAACGATGGCAGGGAACAAATCCAACTAGAAAAACTAACCTAGTCTATGTCTACAGTCATTGCTCGCTGCCCTTCGGGCAATACATGATGCATCCAAATGAGTTTCACTTGATAAAGTACATGACATAGTCCATGCAGTAATACCAGTCAAGAAGCCTTGAACTCCAAAGCTTTCTTTCCTGATGGGGACTAAGAAAAGGAGACCAATATAGCTAAACAAGTATACTAGAAAGATGAAAAGCCAAAAGTCAAGGTGCATAGTAGTCTTTTCAAGAATAGAGGAGTATAGAATAAGGGTTTGCAAGACAAAAGAGAGTCCACTGGAACTACAGACAAGGATATATTGCTCAATTGATCGGTTAAACATTCCAATAGGAAGCCTGATCTTAACTCTTCTTTGTGGTATTCATTCGACTCTTGATATCACATTTAATAGTGGTTAGAATAGCTTGCAAAACTCAACCATTTATTTTGACTTTTTTACCCCATATTGCAGGGTGGATCTCGAAAAATATGAAAGATCTCCCTTCAAGCTGCAAAAAAAGTAACTTTATAATTTTTTCTCCCAACCATTTTGGGTTACGAAGATGTCAAATAGCATTTATCTCTATAAGTTTATAAGAAGGGTGCATTTCGAGGTGTGGTCATATCTCCTACACTACCCTTAATATGGGTGTAAGCCTGATAAAATTATCAAAATACCTCTAGAGGAGAGGTGTGCACATAACGCATCTTTCCATGCCCCGATGGCAAATCCGATGCCAGATATGCGATCAGCATGAAAAATTGAGTAGTACAGTGGTCTCGGTTGATTTTTAAAGCAATTAGATCAAAAGATAATCTTGTGATATGAAAATAAAAACCAATGAGGGTGCACAACAGGTGTATGATGCCCAACAGACGTGAAACAACACTTAATTTTGTTCCAAAAATTCTCTACGGGATTAGAAAATTCGTTTAGATAATTTTTGGTGAAAAACACCCAAAATACATAGGATCCATGTCACGGACCCCGTATCCCGAGGCGGAATCTTTTTTCTTAATTTTGTAAGGGTCATTTTAGACCTTTCCCAATCCCTCTTAAACTCAAAACATGATCTAAATAGGTTATTTTAAGCTTAAAGGGTTTTAAAACCCATTCTAAGTCCTTTCTAAGTTGTTAACAAAAATATGGCTAAAGTGAAGAGAAGAGGAGTGTAAAATTAAGGAGATAAAGGAGCGTTCTTAAGGATTAATCGTCAAAAGCTTCACACCAGGCATGTAAGACTAAACTAAAATATGGGATTGTTCTTCCATGTGGCCTAACAGATTGTAATAGAGGAGTTGAGAGTCCATGAGTCTACATATATGTTTTCTTGAAATATTTTCTTTATTATTTTCTTGAAAATTATATCTTCTACATGTATTTATATATGTTGATGATCATTATAAACTTGATTTCTTCAATTGAATACTTTTCATGAGATATTGTATAAACCATATATGTTGATCTATGAAAGCATGCATGAATGAACCTAGGGATGGAGTCTAGAGCTTTGACTTGAATATGTTGATGGTAATCTTGATGTAAGTATGAGGTTAAGTTATTTGAGCTTAATGATCCTATAAGTCTTCATAATTGAGTTCTTGAGTTATGTTAAATTGACTTTTTTGTCACGCCCCAAAGTCTCGTTAGGGCGGACTGACACCCGTCACCGATAAGGCTCGGGAGAACCAACCTGTATCTATCCATTTTCTATACATACTATAAGGGGTTTCTACATTTGAAATGCTTTTAATAAGATAAACAATGATAACAAGCCAAAAGGAAATGCACATGACTAGGCCGTTGGGGCCCCAGAGTCCACAGTACGAGACATGACTTCACTTTTCTTTACATGGTCTACAATGCCTCTAAATAAAGAAAAACATCTGATAAGGGTCGGGACAGGCCCCGACTCAAAAAACTGTGCAATAAAAACATGTAAGCTCTAGACATATACAAGCCCCGAAGCAACCTGGAGCTTGGTGACAGTAGTTGAATATCCTGTACTCCTACTGGGGAGATCTACTAGCACCTGTACCTGCAGTGTGAAATGCAGGTCCCCCGTAAGGGACGTCAGTACGAGATAATATACTGAGTATGTAAGGTAGCATATACTGTATATCTAGTAACAACTCAAATAAAATTGTACACTAGTGTAGCATAAGAGACCACCTTTAATTGTATTGTGGGATCATGTACTTTATGTTCTTTACATTACTTTACCTTTACTGTAAAATCTGTACTACAAAATTTGTGAGCAGCTGTAATACAAATGACCAACTGATCAGTGGTGAAACTGTATCGGGTTCGTCCCTGGCTAGGTTATACTCAACCC
>JAOTQR010078525.1:0-11227 GCA_025774065.1 Solanum ossicruentum
TAATTTGTTGACTAACAAATTAACATGTGTTTTTCCTTTGTAATCCAATTTGTTGTATAGGCAAGAATCAACAAGAGGGGGGGGGGGCAGGGGAGTTATAACATGATATAACACTAGCTATAAGAAGTATTTTCTAATCATAGATCACCTTAAATATTCCACTCTTTTATATAAGCAGATTTAATAAGAGTATTTCTTTCTTTTATATTTTCTAATTTAAATGTCGCTAATGTATGTTCATGAATGTATGTGGCTTTCTCCTCTACAATTTTTTGGAAGATGAGGCCTAAAACATTTGTATCTGTTATTTTTCTGAATTGTATGTAGAGAAAGAAATGCTATTATATAAACATTGAAATGATGTTGAAAAAATATACTGTATAAAAGCATTTATAGAACAATTTGTTTCTTAATGGTGACTAGTTACATACCAGTTTTTACAATTTGATGATAAAAATATTGTGGTTAAATTTTTTCCACATTACTTGTAATAATAAGGATAAATACAAATTTCTACACTATAAATGTAAAAGAAGTTGTTAAATCCCTATTTAATGATAAAAATAAAATTTTAGACAATATTATGATTCCATGAAGAAGTTTTTTGCCCTTGAACTTGCGAGTTCAAGAAAAAACAATACCTTTATGGAACAAACCCTATATTTATGTGAACATTTTCACTTAATATACATCGTTTACCCATCCAAAATAATTCTATAAGTAAAAGGTGTTATAATTTAAAATCCCATAAACTTAAACTCTTAACTCACTCATGAATTTTAAAATCTCATAAATAATATAGTCAAAAGATTAGAAATAGAAATAATCATTCACCAATACAAACAAAACAATCAACAATTCATTCGTAAATTAATTTAAGCGTATATAGTATAATTATAGTTTTCAAATCGAAAAAATGAATTTAGACACTCATGGAGCAATTTTTTTTTTTTTTGGACAATGCAGGCTTCATTAGTGTTCTCTTCCTTTTTTCTCTTAGAGCACCATGGTTATAGCTTGCAGTTATTCTCCGAGATCTATAAGGTCTTCTACAGATGCCTGCACTACCCCCTCCTGGCATCCCAAGACTTTTTGCTTGTGCTAGTGTGGTTTTTCGACCAAGTGCCCTACAATGAATTAAAGTAGAAAAACAATTAACAAAAACACAAATTAAAGAAATAATAATATTCAAATTGTGATATTAAATTAAGTTTAACTATTTTTAATCATGTAAGGTGCAATCACCTCAATGGTATTATAGGTCGATGTTATGCTACAGGTTGTGGAGTCTGGATTGGATGACTTGTGATTTCTTGATCAACTTCTTGACCAAACTCTAATCCACGGATAGTTGTTTATCAAAGTACATATAACATATTATTATCTCTTTGCAAACTAAAATTATGGCTCCTTAATCTAAACACTCGGTACTCAAATGTCATGCTCCAGGAGGGTATCCTAGACGTAACTGGCACTCAAGGATTATTGCTAGCCCCTAAGCGAACCACCTAGTTTCATTACATTCATTCAGTCAACTCATATGAGGAAGTTAATAAGAGAATAATAGACTATCAGTGGGCTATCATAATCTTTATCATATAGAGTACAAAAATAAGTAATTCAATAGGAAAAAGGAGTGGGAACAATAGCCAATCCCGACCTCAACTATCAACTATCTATATTTATGAAGCCTCTATAACTATCATCTAAGAAGGTACCATGACAAGCCATGGCTATCACAATCCAGTAAAATAACTCAAGGAAATAAAATAAATAAATGTGTCCTCCGAAAGCAAGAGAAGACTCACCAAATCTCTATCGGGAATCCATGAACCTCAACAATTAGCTTGCTAAAGTCCTCTGTCTACAAAATCTGCATTATAAAATGATGCAGCGCCAAATGGGAGTTAGTACGTGGAATATACTATACGTAAAATGGACGAAAGTAAACAGTGTATATATAACATCAGCTCATCAATCACTCATCCTCAACTCAGAATAAAGGACAGGACTCTATCACCTCCCTATCCATCAAGACATTACACAATCAAATCACCTCAGAGTACTCTCAACAAGGAACCTATCTAGGAGTTTCTATAACCGTTAACCACCACCTATGAGCTCGGTGATGATACAACGAAAAGATGTCACTACCACATCCGTCCAGTACCTTGTTTTTGTACAGGACGAGTCAGTCAGGGATCCTAAAAGAAGTTTGTCAAGTACTCTATGAGACAAAGGAAACATCTGCTTTTGCGGTCCACTCCTCTTCTACGCTAGCCATGTAATGAGTACGAGTGGGACTCACTCTTACCCATTTCGGTGCTAACACTCCTCCCAGGACTCAATATGCTCATAAGTCTATTAAGGTCAGACTGGTTATACAGCCAAACCCCCTCTCAGGCAGGGTCCTCCTCTCATCTATCATTCTATCAACTCAAGAAATAAATTCTTCCTTCCAAACTCTTATCTAAAACTAATTTAGACCTCAAAGATATCAATTTCATCTATTTTAGTCATCACAACACACATCTTCAGACTCAGACTTCATCAATCATCACATTCAAACAATCAAGGCTCTAGAAATTACCCCTAAGTTCGTTCTTGCAATGTTAAATAAGGGGAAACATGCCATTTAGGTAAACAGTCATACAATAATCCATATAATCAGTAGATACAAGTATGATAATCATCAATTTAAGATTATATATATATATATATATATGTATGTATGTATGTATGTATGTATGTATATATATATATTAAAGATAATGTTCAAGAAGTTCTTCAAGAATTACTACTCAAGACCCATCAACTAGCAATTTACAACTTAATCTATACATTGGGCCACATGGAAGGACAGTTCCATGTACTTGGGTAGCCTTTTCTTACCTGGAATGAAGATTGTGCTAATCTTCTTCAAGAACTTGACCCTTAATCCCTGAACCTTCAAACCTTTGATTCTTTCCCTCTCAGGAATACGCTTTAGACTTAGGAAAAATACTGGGTTTAAAACCATCTAATCAATATAAATGACCTTAATAGTCATTTATAGACTTCGGAGCGGTTGGGGATTTAACAAAATACCCTTTCCTAAATAAAAAAAAATAAAATTCCATCTCGTAATACCATGTCCACATCATGCCAGGGGCGCCGACATGTGTTATTTTGGTAAATTTTCTCAAAACATGTTGAAAAACTTATTTCCACAAAGAGTACACATAAAACACGTTCATCAAATGCGCGGTTTTCTATCAATTTTTCCAACTTTCATCAAAAAAAAAATATAAGTGTAGATGCGTGTCCCTAGCACGTCGCACCTGGGGCACGCATCAATACTATTCAAAAATTAATTTGCAAAAATTAATTTTCAACCCGGTTGCTCTAATATTGGGTCAAGACCATTTTCCTACTCAATTTTCAGTGCTAATCACAAATTCAGTCTCAAATTTTCCATCGGAGCTTTGGAAGACGCATTATGCGAATGATACATTTTAAGGGCATTTTGGTAATTTGATGGGGTGTTACATCATTTCCCCCTTAGGATCATTCGTCCTCGAATGATGAGTAAAGGCAGATATTAAGGCACGAATAGACTTAGGATTCATCTTAATATTCATATCCATCAGTCAATCTTTCAATCCTATCTCAATCAACAATCAACTCTATTCGGACTCAAGAGTAAACAACCGACTCAAGAAAATAGAATTGATTTAGTTAAAGGTAAGGAAATTACCTTCGACATTCTCATTGTTAGGCATGAATATCGATCAAGACTCCTTCCAATACCCAATCAACCAATTTGGATAGTCACAAGTCACTTAGAATAGACAAATCGGTTTAGATCAAGAGTAAAGATATTCACTTAGGCATTTTCACCATCAAGCACGAATGGAACATCGGAACTCAGTCAATTCAAATCATTTGAACACCTCGACAACCAGCATTTCGGACTTAAGAAAGAAGCCATCAACTCTAATGGAGAATGGGACCATCGATACCTAAGACTCTATGTACCACTCTCAAGCTTAGTATCTCATCTCAATTGTACTCCCCTGCATGGCACTCTGCTTGATCAACTTAAGCCTATAGCTCTTACTTAAGTTTCCATCTATCCACCTCCTTGTCTTCTATTAAAGCCTACTTCTAGGCATCAAGATGTCAATCACGAGATGATCATATCTTACAAGGCTAATCCTCAATACTCAACTGTAAACTTCATCAGGGCTTTCATCAAAAGCTCACTAGTCCTCTTCACTACTTCACTACTCTTCCTCAAATCCTTATTATGAAGTCTTCACTAGTCTATCATCAATACTCACATAATAACAACCATGAATTCAATCCTATCACTCTAACCACTTCAACTATATCTTAGGATTTTCAAGCCTACTTAGCACTTCTACCTCCACAATTCAATGAGTTCGCACTCAAAGTCACACCAACATACTCTTACCTATGTACTGTCCATCATAAGGTTTTATTTCTCTCTCCATCCTATCTCTATCCTTATATGACATAAGCTTAACACTTATATCATAATAAGGATACACTTACTCCTCCTCAACTACCCTCATCCTCAGTCTATTATTACCAGCTTCACTGCTTAGACCTGGAGGAACTTATCATCTCCACTTATGTCGAAACCTCAAACTACTACCTCCCCTTGAAAAATAAGCACAAATATCATAAGAACTCAAAGACTCCATTGCTCGAATACTCATTCTCATGAATAGACTTCGAACACAGTATCTAGAATTTAAATTTTATCTCCAACATCATTATTAGGCACGAATACTATCAAGGACTTGCATACTCATGTATATAGAGGCTCAAAAGGGACATCAACTCAAAGATAGGAACTCAACTCCATTATCACAATTCAGAAGCACTAATTCTCTCCAATCACCCATGTCTTGTCTACTATCACCATTACTTCTATCGAGACTGGAAAGCTGGATTACTCAAGGGCTTAGAACAAAAGATCATTAGCACGATTCTATTGTGAAATCTTATCTGTGAATATTCATAGGTTCTAATCTCTCTTGTCTATCAAGACTCATTAGGAGTTTGCAAAGCTATAAATAATATGAAACTCAGGTCGTATCTCATTTAGCATAGGAGTGGAAGCACTCAGATCAGTAGTGTAAGATCAAAATTAATGAATGACTTCATCATTTTTCATCCTCCTAACTCGAATAACAATCAATAAATGGTATATAGGACTAGGACACAAATGTAGAAGTCGCATACCAAACGTGAAGAGAGTATCGCCTCAACAAAAAAATAAGGAATGCATGATATAACGAGAATTGATGTCTCATCTCGACCAGCCCATCTCTATCAAACTTAAGATCTACTTTGGTCTACCACTTCATCATCTCCCCCTTAGCTCTCAAGGTCCTCTCTCTAAATTTGGGAATCAATTTCCCTACTAGGCTCTAAGCATATACCTCCACTTGGTCAAGGGAATCACTATCCACAAGAATGTCTTAAACTCTTATGTTATGCTATAGTCGCACATATATTATGCTATAGTCGCACATATATAACTAGCCACTTAGACTCTTTTCATTAATATCACTCTTAACTCCTTTATTGTCTCTATGGGAATCTCTCTATATTTGCTATTCTTATGGGGTACCAAACCACTTCTCACGCCTCTTGTAACCTAACATCTTCTTTTGTCTGTTAACATTCAACTTCTATGCTCTCACAAATCCATCTGTATAATACTTAGACTGTAATGGAAAACTCTCCATCACTATCCATAAAACATCCAATCAACCTAGTTACTCGGGATGACATACAATACCTACCTCAACTTACTTCACATTGAGCTCAAAGGTATTATCTAGATTCGTATAACAGTCATAACTTAAAGCTTCACACATCTTCACACAATCATGGATACACATCTCAAGTCTTTTCTTATTTATTGAGCTATCCTCGTTAAGCTAGTCACACCTAAGTCTCTTGTACCCTACACATAGCATCACTTTCTTTACAAACCAACATCTCCATACCATATGGCAAGTCTCTTAGAGAAAATCTCCAACTAAGACTATCACTCTCATGATACTATCCCCTCTTTCATGCTACTCCTCACAATTCAAGCTTAGGATCTAGTACTAACATGTGCACCTATCAAACACCTCTTTAATGCTAACTTACAACTACTAGATAAATATTTAGGGAACATAATCCCAATAACATCTCATAGCGAGTATTCAATCAACACATCCCTCCCTCACAACTCAGTACCACTCAATTATTCAATTATCTCTCCTTCTCTGACTAAGCTCATATGACACCCTATAACTTTATGCTCTTATGTATCCATGTATCAAGATTTATTTGGTTAGGTTGTGGGTGTACTACATTCATGGGAGATTCCTAGTACCTAAATGAGTTCAAGACATACCTCCAAGTTGAGTTTTGGGTGTTCTTTCATATAAGGTTCAACTTTAAACTAACATAACTCTTATCTTATTTGGAAATGGGTGGCACTCTACATGTTATTTGAAATCCCTCTGAGTCAGTTTTGCAACGTACTTTGTTGCACCTCATTCCGAAGTCAAATGAAGGAGTTATGACTGTTTTCGTTAAACCCTCACGTGTAGTGAAACCCAATGGGCACCATACGGGCAACGTGGTCTTGTACGGATCGTGTGAAGGGGTAAGGGCCGTGTCACTTGGGAGCGTGGTGGCCAAAAACATCTTATTGTCTAAGTGAGGTGGGACATACCATTACACGGTCCGTGTAACACTATACGGTCCGTGAAACTGGATATCAAAGTGATGAGACGTCAATTTTTCCAAGTTTCCCAACTTTCATTTTTTTCACTAAGGCACTTCACAGGCACTCCATACGACCCATGGGGTGCGACACAGCCAGTGAATTCTCGAGTGAGATGACACTTTGCCATTTTTTCCATCCGTTCACTAATGGTATTTTCGTAAATGCTAATTATCCTAATGACGTTTTTTGACTTTTTAGGCTATTTTAACCTCCCTAGAAGACCTAAACTCTAATCTTAAGGACCCAATTCTATTACTCTCATCCCAATCACACTCTCAAATCCTCTCAAGAGTTTCCATCAATCTCCAATTCAATTTCAAGGAAACCTAAGAATAATATTGGATTCCAAGATCATTTCCAAGCCTCCATTCTTCCTAATCTCAATTCCAAAGAACTCTAGACCTAAGGTATGTGGTGTTGAACCATTGGGTCCTTCCACCCATGGTACCTAAACTCTATTTTGATTAATGTTGTATGATTTAAAGTTGATTTTACATGTGGGTCTTGTATATTGAGAAATTTATTGCACAATGACTTTAGTTCAAGAAATTATGGTCGTTTTAGCATGTTTTGAGCTTCAAATCTAGGATTTAATGTTGGAATTGATGAGGGGTTTTGATGTGAATGTCTTGGGGGTGTTGCAAGGTGTTGATTAAAGTTTTTACCAATAATTTTCCTTCATGATTTATTCTCTAAAATACATGCTCTTTTACCCCCATTACACACCTCCAAGGTGTTTAATAAAATGTTCGGTTATGTTTTCTTGAGAAATTGAAGGTTCAAAGCATGAGATATGATATGAATGATGTTATGATGATGAAATGAGCTTATGTACATGATTATTCCTATATGGGATATTGCATTAGAGATTATGATGAATCCTATATAAAGTGTTGCACTAGACCATGCCCAATCCGGGGGGATAAGATCACGGGTAACTATGTGAGGGATTTATACTTCACCACCTAGGATGATTGGGGTGTGACCATCATCAACCGAGTTGGGGGTTTGTATTCATCAACCATGTGAGGAGCTTATACTTCACCACCTAGGATGATTGGGGTGTGACCAACATCAACCATGTGAGGGGTTTATACCTCACCACCTAGGATGATTGGGGTGTGACCATCATCAACCAACCGAGGTTAGAAAGCTAGCTTGATCTCTTCTTCACATATGATATTTTATACGAGCATGATTTACTCAAGCTTGTTTTACTTTAGCATTGATCATACATGCCATATTACTATATTATGCCTATTGTTTATTGATATGCTTTTTGGTTATGATGCTTATTCCTTGTTGCATTGCATCTTACTTAGTACATTCAGACATACTAATGCATACTCTTGCCTACATGAGTCACCATGTAGTAACCGATGCCTGAGTTGATCCTCCTCCTCCATGTGGTTAGCCGGTGCTATTCCAAGCTTGTTGGTGAGTCCTCCATTTCGGGGACCTTAGTCTATGTTTCTATTAACTATGTATTAAGATTCTCTTTACCTTATCATTTACCTATGACGATGAGGGTGAGCCCGGTCATATGTCTTGGGCCCCGCCGTTATCTATGTAGTAGAGGTATTGTTGGACAGAGCTATGTATTCATGCCATGAGTTGATTTTAATATCTCTTGACTCGATGTTATGACAAGTCCTCCATTAGTCCCTTTTTTCCTTATTTCTATTCTTCAAATGTCATTTAATTATTCCGCGATCAAGGATGTATAATGATATGTTGTGAGGCGTATTTGGGGCTCCTTCGGGTTCCCCATTCGCCGGTCACGTCTAGGCTCGAGGCTTGGGTCATGACAACTCATTCCCTCCCTCACAACTCTGTACCACTTACCTACTCAATCATATCTCCTTATCTGACTAAGCTCATAGCTCGATGAGTCCCATGAACTCTCATCCGCAGTCATAATCCTAAGTTAGGTCTATCACATCAAAACACACTTTTACCCTATTCAAGATTTACACTTCACCCTCAATAGTAGGAATACCACAACACATCAACATACACTTCTTTCAAGTTTGGATATGCTCTAACACATTCTGACACTAACTCTCTCTCTATATATACCTCATCACATAATGAGAATCATAGGGTACTTTCGACTCTTTCATCAATCTATGGTCGTCTACTTATCACCTCACTAGATACCTAATTGATACATATCTCTAACTATAAGACACAATCAATCACAATCTCCTTACCCAGTCTCCTCTTCTCCCTCCTTATATTTCTAGCTCATGGGGTAACAACTCTACTTAAGGTTTTTACAAGACCTCAGATCTCACTCTTAGTTCACAACATTAATATTCTAGAAAGGATAAACTCTTCTATCATGCATAAAATCGAAAATCAAGTGAAGATTCAACTTATACCTGTCACAGCCTCACAGAGTGTTTTTATGAGCTGCGCAATTATTGCGGCACATAACTAGTCTGTAGCCTCGCTCACTCTAAGAGTAGCATCTCTCTGATTACCTCTGACTGATGGTGAAGATCTAGCAGGTTGGGCTTGGTTAGCCCACTTTGGACAATCTTTCTAGAGGTAACCCTGTTGTCCACACCTGAAGCAACCGCTCGTGCCCAATCGACACCACCCCAAATAGAGTTTTCCCTACCTTCTACATAGTGGCTTTCCTTTATGGCCTCGAGCCACACTTCCTTGGGATGAAGGGTTTCGAATCTTGAAAGGTTGATTTCTCCTCGGCCTTAGATTATATCTATTGTTGGACATGAGTGCAGTCACCGATGGTGGCATATACTTCCAAGGTCTCTGTAGACGAGGGAACCTACTTCCCTCCTCCCCCCAAGCTTCCTCCATCTCACTCTCATTGTCCTCTTCTACCAATTGATTATGCCCGAGAAGCTGAGTAGTAGGCTCAAGCTTCTCGGTGCTGATGGTATCCTTCAAATCCTTGGTGCATTTAGAAGACATGCTCTGCAACGCATAAAGCACAATTTAGAAAAGAACTTCTATACACTTTGGCTTTATCGCATGATTCAAAATCTGAAAGAAGGGAAACAATTCCTAAATGTCATATAACCTCCAAATTATGGATGTAGAGCTCCTCACACCAATAATTAGGACTCTATTAGACACAGCTTCATAGACTCCATAGGACTCTTAAACTCTTGCTCTGATACAATGTTTGTCATGCCCTGGGAGGGTACCCTAGATGTAACTGGCACTCGGAGACAATTGCTAGCCCCCAAGGGAACCATCTAGTCCCATTGCATTTGTTCAACCAACTCATATATAGAAGATCATAAAAGAATAATAGACTATCAATGGGCTATCACAATTCCTGTCATATAGAGTACGAAAATAAGCAATTCAATAGGAATAAGGAGTGGGAACAATAGTCAATCCAGACCTCAACTATCAATTGTCTATGTCTATAAGCCTTTATAACTATAATCTAAGAAGGTACCATGATAGGTCATGGCTATCATAATCCAGTGAAATAACTCAAGGAAATAAATGAAATAAATATGTCCTTCGAAATCAAATGAGGACTCACCAAATCTCTATCGGGAAATCACCTCAATGATTAACCTGCTGAAGTCCTCTGTCTACAGAATTTGCATCATAAAACGATGCAGCACCAAAGGGACATTAGTACGTGGAATGTAATGTATGTAAAATGTGCTAAAGTAAACAACGTATATATAACATCAGCTCATGAATCACTCATCCTCAACTCAGAATAAAGGACAAGACTCTATCACCTCCCTATCCATCAAGACATCACACAACCACTTCACCTCAAAGTACTATCAACAAGGAACCTATCTAGGAGTTTCTATAACAGACAACCACCACCTATGAGCCCGGTGATGATACAACAAAGAGATATCACTACCATATCCATTCAATACCTTGTTGGGATACAGGACAAGTATGTCAAGGATCCAAAAAGAAGTATGTCAAGTCCTCTACGGGACAAAGGAAACATCCATTGTCGCAGGCCAATCCTCTACTATGTTAGCCACATAGTTAATGAGTACGTGTGGGACTCACTCTTACCCATTTCTATGCTCATACTCCTCCTGGGACTCAATATGCTCATAAGTCTATCAAGGTCAGACTGGTTATACAGCCAACCCCCCTCTCAAGTAGGGTGCTCCTCTCATCTATCATTATATCAACTCAACAAATAAATTCATCCTTTCAAACTCTTATCTAAAACTCATTTAGACCTCAAGGATATCAATTTCATCTATTTCAGCCATCACAACACTCATATTGAGACTCAGACCTCATCAATCATCACATTCAAACAATCAAGGCTTGAGACATTACCCCTAAGTTCGTTCATGCAATGTTAAAAAAGGGGAAACATGCCGTTTAGATAAATAGTCATACAATAATGCATATAATCAGTAGATACAAGTATGATGATCATCAATTTGAGAT
>JAOTQR010078526.1:0-43288 GCA_025774065.1 Solanum ossicruentum
TATATATATATGTATGTATGTATGTATGTATATATGTATGTATATGTATATGTATATATTTATAGAAAGTTCAACCCACACACGACCAAGGATAAATTTGTAATTATGCTCCTCATGCAAGGGTAAATGATTAATAGTCATATAAAATATCTACTAATTTGCTGACTTCAAATTTTTATTCTGTTTTTTTCAAAAAAAGACACTTATACGCAACTTAATTCTAGAAACATCAGTATAGATTTATAATAATGCTTATCATGCAAGGTAAATAATAAATATCCATATAAAATATCTACTGATTTGTTCAATCCAAATTTCTATTGTAAATTCTTTTTTAAAAAAGAAAAACAAAACAGTTAGTATTCTAGAAACATTAGTTGTACTTTGTTATTGTTTATAAATATCTCATTCTTGTTATTGCAGCTAAAATTCCATGTATCTACTTTTATTTCCTTGATTTTTTATTTACAATATTTCTTTATTTTAGGTAAAAACCCATTTACCTATTTCATTTTCTTTGTAATAATAATAGGCTCTTAACGATGCATAATGGTGAGGTGGCTTATCAGGGAAGTTTTAGAATTAAATTAGAATCTACTCACCAGCGGAGATTAATACATATAAGGTTAATTTTTATATTTTCTTCATCACATATAAGACTTAATTTTGTATTTTCTTTTTGATTCCTGGATTATAGAGAAACTACAACTATTATAATGCAAGCTTGAGCATTTTTTGAGTTTTCAATAGTCGAAAATTTTTAAATGCAAGACTTTTATAACTCACTTTCTATGATTGGATTATTTTTCTTATTGGTAATTTGAATAAACATTTGAAATTTTGATTGGTTTTGCAAACCTTATTTACAGTATGTTTTGCAATTAGAAAGCATTATTAGCCCTCCTCCTTCTCCTCCATTGTTACGTTGGAAAAATAACATTGTGTTGTGACTTACGATACTCTTAGAATAGTTTGGTATCTATTTCATATTTTAATTAATTATTATTTTCTTTCCTTTCGCAAGTATTTATCATAAATTTCTTCAATGATAGTTTCTAGAATGATAAAAATAGGTGTCTACTAAGTTGATGACGACAACTCTTACTTACAAGAAATGATGAATTCAAATGCAACTATGCACATGTTGCAAATGAAAGAAACTTATTATATATGAATAACAATGTAAATAAGTGATCTTGCAATCTATTCCACACATTTTATACAGAGATGACATGTTCTGTTGTATTAGTATTGAGGCCTTTGCTTGAGCTTAGTCTAATTATTATTGTAACACCTGATAAAATTACCAAA
The DNA here is from genome assembly GCA_025774065.1 of Solanum ossicruentum. NCBI lineage: Eukaryota > Viridiplantae > Streptophyta > Magnoliopsida > Solanales > Solanaceae > Solanum > Solanum ossicruentum. The sequence continues at coordinate 1,312 of JAOTQR010078526.1, forward strand.
ATACTCCTAGATAAGAGATGTGCGCATAATATATCTTCCAAAACTCAGACGGCAAATCCAATGCAAGATATGTGATCAACATGAAAAATTGAGTGGAAAAATGGTCTTGGTTGATTTTTAGAGCAACTGGATCAAAAAATAATTTTTTGACGCAAAATTTCAGAATAAGTGTGTGACAGGTGTGCGACACGCACCTGCCGCGGAGTTACTCTTAGACTAGGTTGCCGCGGAGTTACTCTTAGACTAGGTCCCAATATTTTCTACGGGAACTAGAAAGCTCGATCGGAGAATTTTTAGTGAAAAAATCTGAAAAATGTCAAAGTTCACGTCACGGACTTGTTTCCCCAAAGTGCAAATTTTTTAGTTTTTTTGGGAGGAGCATTCCATACTTTTCTCAACCCCTCTGAAACTTAAAAGACTATCAAAATAGGTCATTTGTGCATAAAAAGGGTTTTTTACACCTATTCCTAAGTGTTTTCAAGTTTCTAACAAAGGCTAGGGCTAAAGAGAAGAGAAAATGAGAGAGGGATTCAAGAGATTGAGGAGAGATCTTACGAGATTGAAGGTCAAAGCTTCATACCAGGTATGTAAGGCTAAACTAAAGCATGTAATTTATTCTTCCATATGCCCCCATTGATGGTAATAGAGGAGTTGAGAGTCTAATGAGTCTACATACATGTTTCTTGAGTATTTTCTTATAAATTATATTAATTACATGTACGTTCATTTGTTCATGATCATCATAAATTTGGTTTACTCGTTTAATGTTTTACATGAGTTATTTTCACAACCCCTGTATGTTACTTTATAAAAGATTGCATGAATGAACCCAGGGATTGAGTCTAGAGCCTTGACTTGAGCATATTAATTGTGATTGTGATGTGAGCATGATGATGAGTTAGTATAGCTTAATGATCCCATAAGTATTCATAATTTAGTTCTAATGATTTGTTTAATCGACTTCCTTTAAATGATTGATCTGAGTCTTTGAGTATTAAATGAGAACTGAGTTGATGAGATGATTGAGATAATAGGCCAAAAGGTCCAATTGAGTTGAGTTAACGAGATGATGAGAATCTCCATGAGACTAATTGAGATGATGAGAGCCTTTACAAAGCTAAATAAGATGATTGATTGAGATGAGGAGATTTATGAGCATTGAATCTTAGGAGAAGTATCGAGCACCGAAATGAGTAAGAGTAAGTCCAACTTGAACTCATCAACTACATCGCCAAGTGTTGGAGTAGACTAAGTCTGTTAAAGTCAAATATTTCCCTAATCTGTGAAATAAGTTCGTCAAAGTCGGACAGGTTCCTATTTTTAGGACTAAGTCCATTAAAGTCGGGCATGTCCCCATTCTATTGTCCTAAAACAATAAGACTTGATTGGTTAATTGTCTAGACTCGATTTATTCTTTCCTTGACAAGTACAGAACGACTATGGGAACATCAGTGAGATTATTATCCAATCACTGTCTCATAAGTGATTATTGTCGAATAAGAGAAACTCTTAGATAGGTCCCACACTAATAGTGCTCTGAGTTGAGCTGAGTTGAGTTGATTGACGAGGTTTTTTGGGTTGATGGATCGTTTTTCTACTCTTTATTCTTGTTTAGATAGTCATTTGACATTCTGACTGAATATCTTCTGAGTTGATGTTATTTCTATATTATTCTACCTGTATCTGTTTCATTCAGCCATTTTAGATATTTGTACATTCCACGTATTGACGTCCCCTTTAGACTACATTATTTTACGATGCAAAGGCAGGTACTAGAGATTGCCAATAGGTGCAACGTTAAGGATCTATCGCAATCAATAGAGGTGGTGAGCCTTCCTTACCTAGGAGGACCATTATTTTATTTTCATCTAACTTTTAGCTTTATATTGTTTTGAGGTAGTCATGGGTCTGCCACTGACACAAATTGATAGTGATAGAGGCTTTATAGACTAGAGTTGAGTTGTTGATGTTGAGATTTTGTTAAGCTGGTTTCTTCCATACTAGCCTATTTATTTGGTATGATATTTGAGACTTAGATTGTCCACCTGTTACTATCATAGTCTTCCATTGATTTGTTAAGTTATGTTGAATAAGGAATGTGATGAGTCCAAGTGGCTCTCTTGGGGACTAACAGTAGTCCCTGGTGTCGGCCACGCCAAGGATACTCTCCTAGGGTATAACAAACTTAGTATCAAGAGCACAGAGTTCAAGTGTCCTAGGGAGTCTATGAAGTTGTATCTAGCAAAATTTTATTTATGGTTGTGTTGTGCACCACATTTTATAAATTGGAGGCTATAAGACATTAGGAATGGTTGCACTACTTTCTTATTCCAATTTATGCGATAGAGTTAAACTCTATGAAGACTCTCTTCTAATTCATGCGTAACACATTTACAGAATTGCGACCATACCTCTAAGAAGAGCCATTAGAGGAAGAGGGCATCTTGGTAGACAGAATGCCAACCAACCCAAACCCCTGAATCAGGAAGAACCCATAGGTCTAGCCATCCTTGAACAGCACCAAAAGTTGATATCTCGAATAATGAGTTTTACCAGGCCATCAAAACTTTGGCCCAGGCTGTGTCAACACCAGTTGCTACATAGGGAGCAGGCATATAGGATGCCCCAAATATATCCAGGGTTCATGAGTTGTTGAGGATCAACCCACCTGAGTTCACAGGGTCTACATCAAATGAAGACCCGAGAACTACATTAATGAGCACCAACAGGTGTTTCAGGTGATGCATGTGGCTATTGTTGATAGAGTTGAGTTGGCTTCCTACCAGCTCAAAGGTGTTTCTAGACTATGATTTGACCATTGGAATAAGAATATAGGAGAGATAGCCCTGGTACTAACTTGGACAATGTTCGAGAAAGCTTTCTTGGGGCGCTTCTTTCCGAGAGAGTTATGGGAGGCCAAGCTAAAAGAGTTCTTAAATATTAAATAGAGTTCTATGACTATGCAAGAGTGTGGATTTAAGTTCACACAACTATCTCGTGATGTTGCGGATATGGTTACAGATCTGAGAGGGAGAATGGGGTTATAGGTTGATGGGTTAAACAAAGGGTCGAAGAAAGATGGAAGGGGAGCTATACTTGTGAGTGATATGGATATTAGAAGGTTAATAACTTATGTACAGCAAGCAAAGATATCCAACCATGAGGTTGGTAAGATAGAGAATGGGAATGGGAGTTGCTTTCAAACATGACCTTCATCTAATAGTGTGGCTTGAGATTCCCAAGGCAAGACACGTTGTGGCACGTGCGGTAAACTTTACTTGGGAGAATGTCGTGGACGGAGAACAAGATGTTACAAGTGCGACCAATTGGGTCACCTTCAGAGGGAATGTCCAATGTGGTCCAACAAATCCTAATCATCTATGTCAGCACCACCAACTAGAGGGGATCAGAGTGGTATCACTTCAAGTACAAATTAATTGTATGCCATAAAAAGTTGCCAAGACCAAGACAATCCGCAAGATGATGTCACTGGTATATTTTGAGTCCTTTCATATGATAGCTTTGATTTGTTTGATTCATGTGCCACATCTTTTGTGAACCTCCCTTAATTAATGAGTTTATCCTAATTGAGTGAGCTGATAGTGATTGTACCATTCTCGTCCACCATAGAGGTACCATAATTAATCAACTTGAGTCAAATGTGAATGATTCTGATGTTATTTTATGCATATACTAACCCTTGGCTTGTTATGCCATTGATGATGGTATGATGTAGAGTATCAAGTTTTAGACGTATAATTGTGCTTATTCTGCATAGAGAGGTAGTAGTTTTTGGGTATATCCACAGGTGGAGATGATGAGTTCCTTTAGGTCCTGGTAGTGATGCTAATGGTAGTAGACTGAGAGTGAAGATAGATGAGGAGGAGTGAATGTATCCTTATTATGATTGTGGTGTTGTACTTGTGTCTACTAGGGATAGAGATAAGGAGGAGGGACAGATGAGACCTTGTGATGTGCAATAGATAGGTAAAAGTATGGTTGTGTGTCTTTGAGTGAGAGCTCATTGAATGGTGGAGGTAGAAGTGCTAAGTAGGTTTGAAAATTCTAATACATAGTTGAAGTGGTTAGAGTGATAGGCTTGAACGTGTGGTTGTTATCATGCGAGTATTGATGATAGACTATTGAATTCTTTGTAATAAGGGCTTCGAGTAAGGGTGGTGATGTAGTGAAGAAGACTATTGATCTTTTAATGAAAGCCCCTGTGGAAGTATAGAGCTGAGTGTTGAGGATTAGCTTTGTATAAATATAATCATCTTAGGAATAGCACCTTCAAGCTCATAATAAGGCTTGAATGGAAGAGGATGAGGTGGTTACATGGAGATTTGAATAAGACTATGAGCTTGCATTGATGGAGTAGAGTGCTATGAAAAGGAGCACAATTGAGGTGGGGAGCGTAGCTTGAGAGTGTCCACAGAGTCTTGTATATCACGATTCTCCCATTCTCGATTAGAATGGATGAGTTTATTCTTTAGTTCAAATAACTGATAGTCGAGATGTTTGAATGATTCAAATTGATTGAGTTTTGACGTTCCATTCGTGCTTGAGAGTGAGAATGTTGGAGGTAATTTCCTTACTCTTGATTTAATTTGAGTTGTCTATTCCAGAATTGAGTGTCTATTCCTGAATCTGAACATAGATCATTAAGATTGATGAGGAGTCGAGAGTTTGATTGATAGAGTGAGTACTGAGAGAAGCTTTGATTGTTATTCATTCCTTGATGTCCATCCTTACTCATCATTCAAGGATGAATGATTCAAGGGGAAGATAATGTAACATCAGATAAAATTACATAAAATACCCCTAGATGAGAGATATGCACATAACACATCTTCCCAAACTCTGATGGCAAATCCGAGGTCAGATATGCAATCAACATAAAATATTGAGAGGGAAAATAGTCTTGGTTGATTTTTTGAGCAACAGGATCAAATAATTTTTTACCAGAAAATGATTTCCAAAATAAGTGTACGACAAGTGTGAGATGCGCACCTGCCATAGAGTTACACTTAGATTGTGTTCTAATATTTTCTACGATTAGAAAGCTCAATTGAAGAATTTTTAGCAAAAATACCCAAAAAATGTCAAAGTACGCATTGCAGACTTGTTTCCCCAAAGTCCAAAATTTTCAGTTATTTCATGAGGGCATTCCAAACTTTTCCCAATCCCTCCTAAACTTAAAACACGATCAAAATAGGTTATTTTGAGCATGAAAAGGGTTTTTGCACCCATTCCTAAGTCTTTCTAAGTTTCTAACAAAGGCTGGGGCTAAAGAGGAGAAGTGGGGTGAGGGATTCAAAAGATTGAGGAGAGTTCTTACGAGATTAATGGTCAAAGCTTCATACCAGGTATGTAAGGCTAAACTAAAGCATGGAATTATTCTTTCATGTGCCCTATTGATGGTAATAGAGGAGTTGAGAGGGGTATTTTGTTGTAAATTGTATAAATTACATGTACTTTCATGTGTTAATAATCATCATAAACTTGATTTACTGATTTAATGTTTTTACATGAGTTATTTTCACAAGCCCCATATATCACTTTATAAAAGATTGCATGACTGAACCTTGGGACTGAGTCTAGAGCCTTGGCCTGAGCATATTGATTGTGATTGTGATTGTGATTATGATGTGAGCATGATGATGAGTTAGTAGAGCTTGATGATCCTATGAGTATTTATAATTAAATTCTAATGAATTATCTAATCGACTTCTTTTTAATGATTGATCCGAGTCCTTGAGATTAAATGAGGACTAAGTTGATGAGATGATTGAGATGATAGGCTGAAAGGCCCTATTAAGTTGAGTTAACGAGATGATGAGAGTCTCCATGAGACTAATTGAGATGATGAGACCTCTATAAGGCTAATTGAGATGAAGAGTTTTATGAGCATTGAGTCTTGGTAGGAGTATTGAGCATTGAAATGAGTACGAGTAAGTCCAACTCAAACTCTTTAACTACATCGCCAAGCGTAGGAGTTGATTAAGTTTGTTAAAGATGGACAAGTCCCTATTTTGTGAACTAAGTCTATTAAAGTCAAACAGGTTCCTAATTTTAGGACTATATCCGTTAAAGTCGGACATGTCCCCATTTTATTTTCCTGAAATAATATGACTTGATTGGTTAATTATCTGGATCCATTATGGATCCGATTCGTTCTTTACTTGATAAGTACGGAATGACTATGGCAACATCAATGGGATTATGTTACAATCACTAGCTCATAATTGATTATTGTCGGATAAGAGAAACTCTTAGATAGGTCCCATACTGATAGTACTCTGAGGCGAGTTGAGTTGAGTTGATTGACAAGGTTTGTTTGGTTGATGAGTTATTTGTCTACTCATAAGTGATTGTTATCGGATAAGAGAAACTCCTAGATAGGTTTATTAAAGACACTGTAGTTTTGATGATGAACAATAGATATGAAACAACTTGGTTAATTAGGTTCTCTTGGGTTGGTTCTCAAAGAGTCTCGGACATGTCAACAACAAGTGCGGGGTGGATAAACCTTCTTGGAATAAGCTTCAAAGAAGTACAATTCAACAAAGACACAAGGAAGAGTTTGATAGGATAGAGTTCCATTGAATAAAGAACTCTACCACAAAAAGAGTTAGGGAGCATGAGGAGTCTAACACCGTAGAACTCTTGGCATACTTGATTAAATAGAATGAAATGAAGAGCAGAAGCCATCAAGAGAAAAAGCTAAAAAAGGCAGTTATGAGAATCAGAGTCTTGATCACTAAAGGAACTCTTGTTAGATTTGTTTCTTTGCTAAGTCGAGTCTAGGTAGGTTTTTCTTTTTCATTGAGTCTTGATGTATTCCTATGTTCAGTAAGCTATAAACTAAAGTTTGGAAAGGTCTTCGAGTTGAGGGCAACTCGAAGGCTAGGGGAACATAAACCTTGGGAGGTTTGTGTGTAGTTAGGATTAGTTGAAGTTTGATGTTTCTTAGAACACTAGGAACTTGTAATCCTTTTTGTTGAGGCTCACATTGTTTTAATGAAGTTGGTGAGAAATTCTATAGGGATACAGGTCATAGTTTTTCACCTTTTGTGAGCCTGGTATTTCCATGTAAAATTCTCTACGTTTATTTGCTAGTACATCAGAGAAACAATTTGATGAACTTGGTTCTATTATTAGGAAAATACATTGGTCATGCAAACTATCAATTGGTATCAGATCAGGTGTTCTTATTAAAGGCTAATACATAAGAATTGATCAAAATGAACACTGCATCACCTCTTGGACATGGAAAAGGATGCTTATTTGTAAGGCAACCATTCTTCAGTGGAACTTACTTTGGTTGGTGGAAGGCGAGAATGGAAGACTTTATACAGGGAGAAGACTACGAGCTCTGGGATAGGATCACTATTGGACCTACCATTCCCATGAAAATTGTGGAAGGTCAACAAGTTCCTAAAGAAATAAAGAAATTCACTGCCAACGATCTGGTAGCTATGATGAAAAATACTAAGGCCAAAAATATTTTGGTTTGTGGACTGGGACCTAACTAGCACAATAGGATTTCAAATTGTACCACTACCAAACAGATTTGGGATGCTCTAACAATTGCACATGAAGGAACTACTCAAGTTCGGAAGTTTAGGGTTGCCATGTTATTCACTGAGTCTGAAACCATCAAGATGAAGGAAAATGAGTCTTTGCAGGACATGATGGTGAGACTCACATTGCTTATTAATGAATTGTCATCTTTGGGAAAAGTACTTACTACTAAGGAACAGATTGATAAGGTTCTAAGAATCTTACCTAAAGCCAAGTGGGATGTGAAAGTCACTACCATCAAAGAAGCTAAGGATATTGAAACTATGACTCTAAATGAATTGGTTGGAAATCTCAGGACGTATGAGATGAACATGGAAAGCCAAAAGAAGGAAATGGTAGCAGGTGAGAAATCACTAGCCCTGAAGGCTGCCTCTGATGATGAAGGATCAGATTTAGATAAGGATCAAATAGCTTTTCTAGCTAAAAACTTCAAAAAGTTTCTCAGGAAAGGGAAAGGAAAAGATAAGCGAGAAGCAGGTAGTCGCAAGTGATTAGATGACTCAGGTGGCAAGAAATGGTCTGATGACAAGAATCAATCCGGATGCTAGAAATGTGGAAAAATGGATCATCATATCAAATAGTACAATGGGAAATTGAGTGGAAAAAGGAAAGAGCTGAGAGAGAAATGAAAGAAAAGGTTGTTAAGCAAAAAGAGAAAGAGGAGTACGCTATGATGGCTGTCTGGGGATCTAGAATAGAGGAATCAGATACTGAAGATGTAGATGAAACTACTTTAATGGCTGCTAAGGAATCAGATCTTGAGAAGGATGACAAGTCTGAGGTAAGTATTCTTGAATTAAAAGAAAAGTTACACTTTTTCCAAAAAGAAAGCTAATCTTGCTAATGAATGGGTTGATTGATGATTTTCAAGAAATAGCCAATACAAAAGAGCAACTGATCAAAGACTTTTCAGATCAAAAGTTTGAAAGTCTTGAGGTAAAAAATTGGCTGAAAGAAGCTAATGAAGAGAATTCCAGGTTGAAGAAACAGGTTGAAAATCTTGATGCCCTTGTGCTAAACTTTAAGTCTGAAATACTGAAGCTAATAGTGGTTGAAAAGGGTAAGAGTAAAATGAGTGATGAACATCAACAAGTTGAAACTAAATTGAAAGAATGTAAAATTGAGTTCTTTAGTGAAAAGGAGAAGGTTAGAAAACTGACTCAGGAAATTTCAATTCTAAAATTAGATTTAGAAAGGGCAAATAGGTGGACTCAGTCATCTAGGATAGTGAATCACTTAGGAAATAGGAGTCATAATGAAAAGGCTGGAATAGGATTCTATCAGGAGAATACCACCACTATTGACCTGTGCTATCTCTGTGGTAAAATTGGTCATCCTACTACTGAGTGTCCAATTGCAAATAATGTCAGGAATAGGAACATTAGTCAAGTGTACAAAAAGTGGCACAAGAATGATAAAAGAAATAGGTCAGGGAACATGTTACCAAGTTGGGCAAGAAGAGATCTCATTCATCCTTTTTACAATAGGAAAGGACCCAAGCTAGTCTGGGTTCCTAAAACTAACCCCTGATTTGTTTTGCAGGTTATGGCGAAAGGAAGCAAGAACTATACATCAATAGTGCTTGTTCAAGGCATATGACTGGAGACAAACACAAATTCCTTTCACTTGCACCTATGAAAGGGGGAAAGGTTGCCTTTGGTGATGGAAGAAAAGGCATTGTTATTGGAGTTGGAAAGATTGGAAGAATTGAATCAAGGGCTTTGGAAGAAGTATAACATGTGGATGGATTGAAGCATAACCTATTAAGTATATCTCAGTTTTGTGATAAAGTAACAAGGTAACATTCACTTCTGCAGGTTGCAGGGTAAAAAGGTTGGACACAAAGGAGATATTCCTTCTAGCCTCAATGCATAAGAATGTGTACAAGGCTGACATCATGGGAATGCCTGGAACAACTTTGAAATGCTTGAGTGCTATTGCTGATGATCCTTTACTTTGGCACAAATGAATTAGACATGCAAGTTTGAAGCAACTAAACACTCCAGCATCAAAGGACATAGTTATAGGGCTTCCTAAAACTACGTTCAAAGACAACAAAGTATGCAGTGCATGCATAAGGGGGAATCAAGTAAGATCATCCTACAAGTCAAAGAACCAAGTAAGTACAACCAAGTTCTTAAAGCTAGTTCACATTGATCTATGTAGACCCATGAGGGTACAAAGTAGGAGGTAAAAGGTATATATTTGTCATTATAGATGATTACTCAAGGTTTACCTGAATATTGTTTTTGACTTCTAAAGAAGAGTCTTTTGATCTCTTTTCTATTTTCATTAAGAAAATGGAAAAGAAGTTGGAGACTTCCCTAATTTCCATAAGATCTGACCGTGGATAGAATTCGAGAATGTAAAATTTCTAGAATTCTACTATACAAATGGTATAGATCACAATTTCTCTGCTTATAGGACACCTCAACAAAATAGAGTAGTAGAAAGGAAAAATAGGACTTTAGAAGATATGGCAAGAACAATGATGATTTCTAGTAATATGGCTAAAATCTTTGGGTTGAAGCTACAAATACTGTTGCATACATTCTGAATACATGCATGTTAAGGCCAATCCTAAATAGAACTCCCTATGAGTTACTTAAAGGCAGAAAACCAAATATCTCCCACTTTAGGACATTTGGATGCAAATGTTATGTTCATTATAATGGTAAAGATAATTTGGAAAAATTTAATGTCAGAAGTGATGAGGGAATTTTTCTAGGATATTCTTCACATAGTAAAGCATATAGAGTGTTGAATAAAAGAACTAACTGCATAGAAGAAAGCATTCATGTAGTTTTTGATGAACATAGTGGTGCTTTTGAGACTAACATGTAGGATGACTATGAGTTGGAACATAGGGCAGAGGAACAACAAATGGAACCTGGTTCATCTGCAACACAAACATGTTTTTCCACAGGACAACTTGAAAGCTCATAGTCAGGGGGAACAACAGATTCTAGAATTCAATCTACTAATTTGGGATCTACCCAACCAGAATCTGCAGTTGGTGAACAACCTCAAGGATTTGTTGTAAAGAGTTACAACTATCAGGACTCACATCCCTTAGGAAATATGCTAACTAATCTAACTTCTGCAATCACAACCAAATCAGGGATGAAGAATCTGTGTGCATTCCAAGCCTTTTTGCCAATTATGGAACCAAAAAAGGTAGGGAAAGCATTGGAGGATGAAGATTGTATACTAGTAATGTAGGAAGAGCTAAATTAGTTTGAAAGATACAAGGTATGGCAGCTTATGCCTAGACAGAAAGAAGGACTATAATAGGGCACAAAATGGGTGTTCAGGAACAAGCTTAATGAGCATGGAATAGTTACAAGGAACAAGACAATACTGGTGGTCCAAGGGTACAATCAAGAAGAAGGTATAGACTATGATGAGACCTTTACTCCAATTGCCAAACTTGAAGCTATTACGTTACATATAGCCTTTGCAGCCTATAAGGAGTTCACTCTTTACCAAATGGATGTTAAGAGTGACTTCTTAAATGTCTAGTTGAAGGAGAAGGTATATATGAAGCAACCCCCTGGATTTGAAAGTCCTAAATTTCTAGATCATGTGTACAAGTTGGATAAGGCATTGTATGGGTTGAAACAAGCTCCTCGAGCTTAGTATGAAAGATTGTCAAAGTTTCGCTTGGATCATTGACACACTAGAGGTAAAATTGACAATACATTGTTTCTAAAAACAAATGGCAATGATTTATTGATTATAAAGGTATACATTGATGATATCATTTTTGGATCAAAAAATGTGCACATGACTAAAGAATTTGCTAAGCTAATGAATGGAGAATTTGAGATGAGCATGATGGGGGAACTTAACTTCTTCTTGGGGCTACAAATCAAGCAGACTCCTTCTGGAACTCTCATTCATCAACAAAAGAATGTGAAGGAGGTTCTCAAAAGGTTTAAAATGGAGGATGCTAAGGACATAGATACTCCCATTTCCACTACTATAAATCTTGATATGGATGAGAAGGGGATATTTGTAGAATAAAAGTTGTATAGAGGAATGATTTGGTCTCTCTTATATCTCTCTACCAGTAGACTTGATATTGCCTTCTGTGTAGGACTTTGTGCTAGATTTCAAGCTAATCCTAAGGAGTCACACCTCAAGGCTATGAAAAAAATCTTCAGGTATCTCAAGGTGACTTCAAATTTAGGACTTTGGTCCTTTAAAGGTAGCAATTTTAATCTTGTAGGATACACTGATGCTTACTATGCTAGCTACTTAGTGGATAGAAAAAGTACTTCAGGTATGGCTCATTTCCTTGGAACATGTTTGATTTCCTAGTCCACTAAAAACAGAATTCAATTGCCTTGTCAACTATTGAGGCTGAGTATGTAGCAGCTGGATCTTGCTATGCATAGCAGCTCTGGATTAAACAACAATTGATGGATATTTATATGGATTTTGGATATGTTCCTATACAACATAAAAGAATCCTACACAACATAAAAGAACCAAGCATATAGAAGTAAGACATCACTTCCTTCGTGATAATGTAGAAAAAGGTCTCGTTTCAATAATGTTTTGTCCTACTAAGAATCAAATTGCTGATATTTTCACTAAAGCATTAAGCAGAGAACACTTTGAAAAAATCAGGCTAGAATTGGGGATGATTAAGATTGCATAAACTCCCCCCGATGATTGGTTAGAAAATTGATTCCCTTTTTTGTATTCTAGAAATGTTTCTTCTATTCAGCTTTCACATGAAAAAAAAAACTAAGAAAAGAAAAAAATTGTGTTTTCTAGTCATTCAAATTGCCTAATAGTGTATGTGCATATGTTAGTGTGCAGATTACTGAGTTCAAGAGCCTAAAGATGTTCTGTATCAAGCTGGTCAGGTATGAAAGTTTAAGTGTATTAAAGTTACTCTAGCAATAGTAAAATAGGTATTTTTGTCTGGTTCAGTTGTCTTGGTCCTTTAACACCTTCTCTTTACAGCCAAAATGCCAAAAGATAGATTTATCTGCAAAACATCTTTTCAAATTCAGACACTTCACATCATGCCTCTTTCCCTTTGCCACTTCGGTTCAAGTCTAGTGCATTTTTTGCTTATAAGTAATCACACAGAGAAAAAAATAGAAAAACCCAAAAATTGAAAACCCTCTTTCTTTGTCTTTCTTTTTTGTGTTTCTTCTTTGTCTGCAATGGCTTCCTCTCAAAATCCTAGTTCCTCTGATCCCTCTGAGGACTCCACAACTGACTCCCTTGCCATTGTCATCAATGAAATGGCTAATCTTCCCCCTCCCCTACACTTTCATCTTTTTGATTTTCCTGATTGGGGTTCTTTCCAAAATAAGTTCTCTCTGTTCTCTTCGATTCTTGGTTCTTCCCCAGGAATGGATGTTGGCCCTCTGCAAGTCGTCTCTACAGAGGACTTACCCATTGCCTCTCTCATTCAAAAAAAAGTTAGAAGCCGACCGTGCAGAACATCAAGAGAACCCATTGAAGTGCCGAATGACTTCCCCTCTCCTGAACAGGTTTTGTCTTCTAGTACTTCAAGAGTTCCCCAGACTCGCAGTCACAAAAGGCAAGAGGCATAAATTCTTGATCAAGCCCTAAAGCATAGTAAGAAATCCAAGCCATCTGCATCTTCTGATTCTCCAGCTCCACCAAAGGATGACATTCTATTGTGCAAAGTTACAAGAAAGAGGGTTTGCAAAAGTGTGCTCAATAAGCCTCCTCACCCAGTCTCTAGATCACCCTCTCCTCCTTTTAGGCGACCTAACTCTAGGCCTAAACCTTCATCCTGATCCAAGAAACTGGTCGGTCTGACTGGTTCTTCAGATGAATCTGATCATGAGACTGTCCTTACCGACTCTGCCTCTCTAAATCCATCTAGTCCCCACTTTATGTCCCTTATTCACTTTAATCAATGTTCTCTTCTTCGTGGTCGTGTGGTCACTGGTTTTGGGGGACAAGAAATGGTTCTGTTACTTCACAAACTTGGAGTTCCTACTCTGTTTCTGTAAGGAGAGCTACAAAGGAGATTTGCTAAATTTGCTAAACATAAAATGTATAAGTTCTATGGTCGAGGTGAAGCACAAAGTTTGAAATTCTCTACTCTGTTTCAAGGTGTGGCCATTCTTTTGACTACTGCTGATATGTCTAAAATCTTGGGAATTCCTAATGAGGGTTGGGATCACTATATGAGACATGAGTGGCCCCCTCTGGAAAATATAGCCTCTGCACTAGAGATCTCTCGAAAGTTTTCCAGATGCCCAAACTTGGTGCAGCATAGGAGTGTGCTTCATAGTGAGATGTCTGATCTTCATCATCTTTATTTTGATGTGGTACATAAGATCTTAATTCCTAGGAAGGAATGACACTCTAAGGCTAGATATGTTAACCTCACTCTCATGGAATTGCTCCCATAAACCTGGCTAGTCTGATCATCAAACATATGTAGTGGATCCTTATTCAGGACAAGAATGGTCATGCCTTACCATATGGATTCTGGCTGGCTGACATTCTTGAGGCATATCCAGTACCTGTGCAGGTTTGGACCATACAGACTACCAAGGATGTTTTAGGGACGGTGAACCACGTTGCACTTCCTGGTTCTATGAAGCGTGGAGACTCTACTATGCATCTCCTGGAAGATGATCTCGAGGCCAAGACTTCTTAGTTGGCAGCTGCACATGAAGACTTTTCTCAGGAAAGGGTGGCTTTACTTTCTCAAATTTTTGATCTGGAGGCCCTATTACAAAATGAGAAAGAAGCCCATGCTGTCACTCTCCAAAAGATTTCCCTGCTGACTCCTTCTACTGCTTCCTCCTTATGAACCTCTTATCTTTACTTGCTTCACTGTTTTGTGGGCTATGCTTAGACAATTTTTACTTTTATTATGTTGGTTGCCATGTGGACGTCTTTTGTTTTTACTTATGTTTTTTGCACTATTATATATACCCTTATGCCTGTTAGTCTATTTGTTTGTGCTGAGGATAGCCTTATGGCCTTGAGTTGTTGTGCATCTTCTAGTCATGCCAAAAGGTAGTCGTCTTTTTTCAATGATGCCAAAAGGGGAAGTCATTCTGAGTTATGCATTATTTATAACCCATGGTCTAACCTGTTTTATTCTATAGTTTCTCTCTTAGTTGCTACAGGGTAAATGGTTAGGTAATAATTCTGAGGAGATTTGTTATCATCAAAAAGGGGGAACATGTTAAAGACACTGTAGTTTTGATGATGGACAGTAGATATGAAATAGTTTCGTTAATCAGGTTCTCTTAGGTTGGTTCTCAAAGAGTGTTGAACATGTCAGCAACAAGTACGGAGTGGATAAACCTTCTTGGGATAAGCTTCAAAGAAGTACAATTCAGCAAGGACACAAGGAAGAGTTTGATAGGATAGAGTTCCATCGAATGAAGAACTCTATTAGAAGAAGAGTTAGCAGAGCATGAGATCCAGAAGACCTCTTGGCATACTTGATTAAATAGAATGAAATAAAGAGCAGAAGCCATTGAGAGATAAAGCAAAAAAGGCAGTTGTGAGAATCAGAGTCTTGATCACAAAAGGAATACTTGTTAGATTTGTTTCATTGCTAAGTTGGGTCTAGGTAGGTTTTTCTTTTTCATTGTGTCTTGATATATTCCTATATTCAGTAAGCTACAAAATGAAGTTAGAAAAAGTCTTTAAGTTGAGGGCAACAAGAAGGCTAGGGGAACATAAACCTTTGGAGGTTTATGTGTAGTTAGGATTAGTTGAAGTTTGATGTTTCTTAGAACACTAGGAACTTATAATCCTTTTTGTTGAGGCTCACATTGTTTTAGTGAAGTTGGGGAGAAATCTTGTAGGGGTACAGGTCGTGGATTTTTACCTTTTGTGAGCCGAGTGTTTCCACGTAAAATCTCTGTGTTCATTTGCTAGTACTTCACTGAAACAAGTTGGAGAACTTGGTTTTATTATTAGGAAAATACATAGTTCGTGCAAACTGTTAAGGTCCCACACTAATAGTACTCTGAGTCGAGTTGAGTTAATTGACGAGCTTTGTTTGGTTGATAGATCATTTGTCTACTTGTTATTCTTTCTTTTGATAGACATTTGACATTCTGATTGAATATCTTCTGAGTTGATGTTATTTCTATATTATTCTACCTGTATCGTACTGATGCCTCTTTGGTCTGCATCATTTTATGATATAAAGATAGGTACTAGAGATCGTCAACAGGCTCATCGTTGAGGATCTATCGCAGTCAGCAGAGTTAAGCATTCCTTACTTCAGAGGATCATTATTTTATTTTCATCTAGCTTTAAAGAGTCAGACTTGATTTAGACTTGAGTTAACTTTATTTTTCTTTGAGGTAGTCATAGGTCTATCATTGGCACCAATTGATGTTTCTTCCATACTAGCCTATTTATTTGATATGATATTTGAGACCTAGATTGTCCACCTATTACTATCATAGTCTTCCACTGATTTGTTAAGTTATATTGAATGAATGAATATGATGATGTCAAGTGGTTCGCTTAGGTACTAGCAATAGTTTCTGACTGCCGGCCACGCTGAGGGTGCCCGCTTAGGGCGTGACAATTATGTTATGTTGGGTTAGCATGAAGGTCTTTGACTGAGATAAGTCTAATTATTTTAGTTGTATCCATAAAAATAATTCATAAAACCAACATGTTGGGCCCGTGCTAAACACGAACATTGTCTTTCCAGTGTGTATGCGCACACATGATATATATATATATATATATACATATATATATACATATGACATTCCAATTTTAATTCAAAGCAAGAGGATAAGATGGAATTTAAATTAATCACAGTTAATTGGTTTTTTGTTTTCCCAATTAATTAGTTTGGTTGATATGAAATTTTGATATGGGCATTCTGGTGCCAAAAAAATTAAAAAGTAGACATTTATTTTTATTCTATTTAGGCTTGTGGCCCGATGTATTTATTCATAAACAAAATTAGATGGACATAACAACCCATTACAAAATGAATGGTTCAAAAAAGGTCGGTTTGACCGACATAAAGAAACCAACAGAAAAAAACAGTAACCTAGGGCTTCTTTCCAAATTGTGAGACAATACTTGTGTCCCCTAATCTGCCACAAATCATGCTCCCTTGGAAACCCTCCATCCATATTCCTTTCCTCAACTTGTGGGTGTCGAACTACTTGCATATTCTTCGATGCATCATGTCTCTCAGTTATCAAAGGTACGCTTGCTTTATGTCCTTTCTATATCATCATCTTCTCACAACTTCTATCTGAAAGATCCATCTTATTCATTGTAGGTATCAAATCTGGTGGAATGTTGTCAGAATGAAGAGTGAAGGACCCTGCCAAGTCACTCCACTTATCACGTAAGCCTCTTTGCTTGTTCTCTAGTATGAATGACATATTCCTCATATCTTCACTCTATCCTCTCTCTTCTTTTTGATTTTCAAGATTACCTCAGGGAGAAAAGGAGTTGCTCAAGAGGCACTTGTGGTGGTTTGACACTGGTTGCTCTAGTTGAACGTCAAATCTGGTTATGACTTTTCTCTTTTGTTGGTTAAGAACCTTTTTGAGAGATGAATAGTATAGGAGTAGCTTTTTGCACTGGATTAATCTCTAGCCATCTTTGTGTATATTTAATCTGTTCAAACTATGGCCTCTATGAATATACTCTAGATGCATCTGTTCTTTTGTTGTTACTCCTAAATCTGATTCTAATGGAAGGAAGTCTATGTTTATCTGTGTTCAGAATCTTCCTAGCCTAGCTAGGCAAACTGTGAAAATCTATAGAAGTTTGTTTTGTTTCTGTCTGTACTGTTGTACTTGCTATGAAGTCTGCTAGTTGATTCCCCTCTCAAAATGTTTGTGTTTTTTTAATGTTGCATGTTTCCATTAGTGTGAATATGTACACCACTAGATGAATTATTTCCCAAGGAACTTTCTAAAGCTTAATTAGAATATTCCTTAGGCTTAATGAATCTAACTCTAGCTCCATAGATTCAAAACACTGTGTAACACAATAGCTTACGCCCTCCTTCACAGTCCTTGCTTCAATAGTCATATTAGTAGCCACCCCAATGTAATTTGATTCTGCATATAAGATATCACCAAGGTAGCCTCTCACACATAATCCATAATAACTCTTACTTAGATTACCCTTGCTAGCCCCATCTGAGATGCACTTGACCTACCCTGCTTGAGGGGGCTTCCAAGTTACAAACCTTACTTGAATGTTTGGTCTGTAGCTTTGAAGCATATCAAATCCATCTAGTCAATTTTCAGGGAATCTTGACTAGGTAGGAAAGAACATCCTTATTATGTTGTGTATGGCCTTTTGGTAGTTCCTCAGTAGCTGCCAATAAGTTATTTCCCTGCTATGTCTAATGGCATTCCTTCTCTTCCAAAGGTCCCAGGTAATAATTGTTGGGATTGCATTCAGTATGCATTTTTCCCTCAGCATTGTAGTGTGATTCTGCTAATCCTTTAGTGTATTATATATGTTTCTTCCATTAGTCTTGAAACCTGCACATGTAGCGAAATGCCTCCATAGCTTTTGGGCTATGGGGGCTATTAGAAATAAATGATGCAGTATTTCCTCCACTCACTGTTACAACATACACATATGGAGACAATTAGGATTCCAATGATTTTCAAGACATCATCTATTGGAATTCTCTACTTAAGATTCTCTATAGGAAGAAAGACATCTTATATGATAGTCCTTTTAACCAAATTTTCTTTGACCACTCCACCTCCATTCTCCTCTTTCTTAATAAGTTATAAGTAGTTTTGACTGAAAACCAGCTATCTGAAGCAATTAACCACCATGGTCTATCAATTTCATCTATCCTTCCTGGCTTAATTTCAATGCTAATATAGTTTGCCATTTTGTGGAGACAGATTCCGTTAATAGTGATTCATTCTAAGAGGAATTTGAAATGAAGCGAATTACTTAAATCTCTTCCTCTTGTGTAAGATCACCTTCCAAATAGGACAGAGCACAACACCTAGTCCAGTTTCAAACCAAAAGATGGAGTTCCCATACCCAAGCTACCACCAGATGTAAGGCTCAATCTCTTCTCTGATCTGATTCATGCTTCTTCACACCTGAGATGCACCCCTATTGTTAACAAAGCTAGGGTGCCTCTTCTTACAATGTTTGTTTCTGATATAAGTGCACCACAAAGAGACTATGATGATTTTAAAATTCCACCATAGCTTGGCAATCAGAACTCTATTGATATAAAAAAGTGACTTGAATCCTAAACCTCCTTCATCTGTGGGCAGACACATGTCTTCCCAAGAAACCCAATATCTTCTTTTCTCTGTCACCAAAAGAATTTTGAGAAAACCTGATGCATTGCCCTGATCACTCCTTTTGGGAGGACTCATTACAGATAGAAGTGGACAAGAATAGATTGAAGAATATGTTTAATTACGATTATCTTTCCCCCATAAGATAAGAACCTATTTTTCCATGAAAAGATTCTCCTAAATAGCTTTATGATAATATTTTCAAAGTATACACTATTTATCTTCCCATAAATAGACCAGATAACTAACGTAAGTAAAAGGAACATTCCCTTGCTTAATACCTATCAGTTTTCCCAGCCTAATGGTATAAATTAGGGGGGTCTTCTCATGATGATTGAAGAAACTTTTTAATTTGTTGACTAACTGGCCTAAAACATCCTCATACCTTTTCAACACCTGCATTATTTTGATGATAGACTTCCTTTCTCTAGAGCAAAAGAGAATTGTATCATCTGCATAAGATAGGTGATTAATTTCTGGACTCTACTTGGGTTAACCATACACCTTAAAGTTCATATCTTTATGCAGGCTGTTTAATCCTCTAGATAGGACTTCAGTAGCTATGATAAATAGAGTTAGAGACAAAAGAACTCTTTGCTTCAATCCCCTGGATGACTTAAAGAAACCATAGGTCTATCCATTAACTAGCATTGAGTACCAATTATTAGACACTAGCCTCCACACCATATCTATGATGATCTCCGAGAATAGTTGGGTGGTGGACTTTGAAGGTTGTCCATTCCAGAGACTATAATCTAAGCTGAAGAAGGTAAAGATAACACTTTGGGAATGGAGTTTGGCAATATATTTGTGAAAAACGTAACCCTAGAAGATGTGACCTCAGTTAAGGAAACCCAATTTGAACTTGACACCATACCTGAGAATAGAGCCCAGCTGCATAAGGTGGAAGCTAATTTGAAGATATTTTTACAACTCGAGGAAGATTTTTGAAAATAGAAGGCAGGGATGAAGTGGTTTGTACATGGAGACAGAAATACAAAATTTTCCCATGCCTATGTACAAGAAAGAAGGAAAACTTGCACTTGCATGGAATTTTAGATGACAATGGGGGTCTACTTAATACGTAGGCAGATATTGGGTCTGCTGCAGTGGACTTCTTCAGAGGCTAGTTTATGAAGGAGAGGATTATCAACACTTGGTCTATGTTGGAACATATCCCAAAGTTGATTACTGAGGCTGATAATGAAAAGTTAACTGTTATATCAACCATTGAAGAAGTCAAGAATGTTGTATTGGGATAGTGCAGCAGGTCCTGATGGATTCAATAGGGCCCTTTTTTAGGAGTGTTGGGATATTGTTACTGAGGATCTGGTAATGGTGGTGAAGGCTTTTGTCTGTGGGAAGGATCTACCTAGGTATGTCACTCATACTAACTGGTTCTTGTTCCCAAGAAAGAATTTCCTGAAACTTTTTCAGATTTGAGGCCTATAAGCTTAAGTGGTTGTATCAACAAGATCATTTCCAGGGTAGTACATGAAAGACTAATCATGGTTTTGCCAAAGATCATTTCTTTAAATTAGTCAGGGTTTGTGAAATGAAGGAGTATAATTGAGAATGTCTTGCTGGCTTAGGAAATTATTAGAGATATTAATAGGAGAAGCAAGTTGGTCAATGTTGTGGTCATGTTAGATATAACTAATGCCTATGACAGAGTCTCGTGGATCTACTTAACTAAGGTGCTTAGAGGTTTTGGATTCTCATGGATCATCATAGATATGGTGTAGAGGCTAGTGTCTAACGGTTGGTACTTAGTACTAGTTAATAGGTAGACCTACGGCTTCTTTAAGTCATCCAGGGAATTGAAGTAAGGAGATCCTTTGGTCTCTATCATAGTTGTTGAAGTCCTTTATAGAGGTTAAAACAGCCTGCATACAGATATGGACTTTAAGGGGTATGGTTTACCAAAGTGGAGTCTAGAAATTAATCACCTATCTTATGCAGATGATACAGTTCTCATTTGCTCAGGAGAAAGGAAGTCTATCATCAAAATGATGCAGGTGTTGAAAAGGTACGAGGATGTTTCAGGCCAACTGGTCAACAAATAAAAATGTTTCTCCTATATTCATGAGAAGACCCCCATGATTTATACCATCAGGCTGAGAAAACTGATATGTATTAAGCAAGGGAATTTTCCTTTTACTTACCTTGGTTATCTGGTCCATTACAGGAGGAAAAGGAGTGTATACTTTGAAGATATTATCAGAAATCTATCTAGGAGAGTCTTTTCATGGAAAAATAGGTTCTTATCTTATGGGGGAAAGATAATCCTAATTAAACATGTTTCTCAATCTATTCCTGTCTACTTCTTATCTGCAATAAACCCCCCAAAAAGAGTGTTTAGGGTAATGCATCAGGTTTTCTCAAAATTTTTTTGGGGAAGCACAGTGACAGAGAAAAGAAGATGTTGGGTTTCTTGGGAAGACTTGTGTCTGCCCACAGATGAAGGAGATTTAGGATTCAGGTCACTATTTGACAGTAATAAAGCACTGATTGCCAAGCTATGGTAGAATTTTAGAACAACTATAGGATCTTTGTGGTGCACTTATATGGGAAACAAATATTGTAACAAGATGCACCCTATTTTTGTTAATAGTAGGGGTGCATCTCAGGTGTGGAGAAGCATGACTTAGATTAGAGAAAAGATTGAGCCTTACATCTGGTGGAAGCTTAGGTGTGGGAACTCCAGCTTTTGGTTTGATAACTGCATAAGGTATGGTGTTCTATACTATTTAGAAGGTGATCTTGCACAAGAAGAAGATATTGAAGTAAGTAACTTCATTTCAAATTCCTCTTGGAATGAAACACTATTAAGGAAATATGTTTCCACAGAAATCGAAAATTATATTAGCATAGAAATTAAGCCAGGAAGGACAGATGAGATTGATAAACCATGGTGGTTGATTGCTTCAGATGGCAGGTTTTCAATCAAAATTGCTTTTGACTTATTAAGAAAGAGGAGAAAAGAGGTGGAGTGGTCAAGGAAGATTTGGTTAAAAGGAGTACCATATAAGATGTATTTCTTCCTATGGAGAATTTTTAAGAAGAGAATTATAACAGATGATGTTTTGAAAACCATTGGAATCCCAATTGTCTCCAAATGTGTATGTTGTAATAGTGGAGTGGAGGAAACACTATATCATTTATTTCTAACATTTTCCATAGCCCAAAAGCTATGGAGTCATTTTGCTACATGTGCAGGTTTCAAGGCTAATGGAAGAAACATATATGAACACTAAGGTATTGGTGGAATCACACTACAATGCTGAGGGGAAAAGGCATACTGAATGCAATCCCAGCAATTATTATATGGGAGCTTTGGAAGAGAAGGAATGCCATCAGACATGGCAGGGAAACAACCTATTGACAGCCACTAAGGAACTGCCAAAAGGCCATGTACAACCTAATAAGGATGTTCTTTTTTGCCTAGTCAAGATTCCCTGAAAATTGGCCAGATGGATTTGACATGCTTCAAAGCTATGGACCAAACATTTAAGTAAGGTTTGTAATTACAAGTCCCCTCAACCAGGATGGGTCAAGTGTAACTCAGATAGGCATAGCAAGGGTAATCCAGGTAAGAGTTACTATGGATTATGTGTGAGAAAGAGTTACTATGGATTATGTGTGAGAGACTGTCATAGTGATATCTTATATGCAGAATCAAATGACATTAGGGTGGTTACTAATATGACTGCTAAAGCAAGGGCTGTGAAGGAGGGCGTGAGCTATTGTGTTACACAGGGTTCTAAATATATGGAGCTAGAGATAGATTCATTAAGCCTAAGAAACATTCTAATTAAGCTTTGGATAATTCCTTGGTAAATAATTGATCATGCGGAGGACATATTCAAACTAATCGTAACATGTAATATTAAAAAAAAACATTTAGAGAGGGGAATCAACTAGCAGATTTCATAACAAGTACAGCAGTGCAGACAGAAAGAAAATAGACTTTCATGGATTTTCACAGTTTGCCTAGCTTGGCTTGGAAGATTTTGAACACGAATAAACATGGGTTTCCTTCCATTAGAATCAGATTTAGGAGTAACAGCAAAAGAACAAATGTATCTAGAGCATATTCACAGAGGCCATTTTGTAAAGATTAAATATACATAGAGGTGGCTGGAGATTAATCCAGTGCAAAAAGCTACTCCTATACTATTCATCTCTCAAAAAGTCTCTTAACCAGTAAAAGAGAAGAGCCATGACAAGATTTGACGTTCAAATAGAGCAATTAGTGTCAAACCACCACAAGCGCCTCTTGAGTAACTCTTTCTCTCCTTAGAGCGATCTTGAAAATCAAAAAGAAGAGCGAGGACAGAGTCAAGGCATGAGGAATATGGCATTCATACTGGAGAACAAGCAAAGAGGCATGCATAATAAGTAGAGTGACTTGGCAGGGTCCTTCACTCTTCATTCTGACAACAGTCCACCAGATCTGCCACCCGAAATGAAGAAGATGGAGCTTTCAGATGGAAGTTATGAGAAGATGATGAGATAGAGACTACATGAACCAAGCTCACCTTTGATAGATGAGATACGTGATGCATCGAAGAATATGCAAGTAGTTCGACACCCACAAGTTGAGGAAAGGAAGATGGATAGAGGGTTTCCAAGGGAGCATGATTTGCGGCGGATTAGGGGAACAAGTATTTTCTCACAATTTGAAAAGTAACCCTAGGTTACTCTTTTTGTCTATTGGTTTCTTTAAGTCGGTCAAACTGACCTTTTTTGAACTATTCATTTTGTAATGGGTTGTTATGCCCGTCTAATTTTGTTTATGATAAATCGGGCCACAGGCCCAAATTGAATTTAAAAAATGTGTACTTTTTAATTGTTTTAGTACGAGAATGTCCATGTCAAAATTTACATATATATATATATACACAATGTCCACTGAGCACGGGCCCAACATATTGGTTTTTTATATTTTTTTATAAATACAACTAAAATAATTAGACTAAACTTGGTCAAAGACCTTCATGCTAACACAACATAACATAATTGTCACACCCCGGGAGGGTACCCTAGGCGTGGCCGACACTCAGACACTATAGCTAGTCTCCAAGCGAACCACTTGCCCTCATCACATTCATTCATTCAACATAACTTAGCAAATCATTGGAAGACTATGATAGTAATAGGTGGACAATCTAAGTCTCAAATATCATATCAAATAAATAGGCTAGTATGGAAGAAACTAGCTAAACAAAATCTAAACATCAACAAATCAACTCTAGTCTATAAAGCCTCTATCACTATCAATTGGTGCCAATGACAGACCCATGACTACCTCAAAGCAAAATAAAGTTAGCTCAAATCTAAGTCAAGTCTGACTCTATAAATCTAGATGAAAATAAAATAATGATCCACTGAAGTAAGAGAGGCTCACCAACTCTACTGACTGTGATAGATCCTCAATGATTCTCCTGTTGACGATCTCTAATACCTACCTCTACATCATAAAATGATGCAGTCCAAAGGAAACGTCAATACGCGGAATGTACGAGTATGTAAAATAGCTGAATAATACAGATATAAGTCGAATAATATTGAAACAACATTAACTCAGAAGATACTCAATCAGAATATCAAATGCCTATCTAAAGAAAGAAAAAAAAGTAGACAAATGACCTATCAACCAAACAAACCTCATCAATCAACTCAACTTAACTTGCCTTAGAGTACTATAAGTATGGGATCTATCTAAGAGTTTCTCTTATCCGACAACAATCACTTATGAGACAATGATTGTAACATAATCCCGCTGATATTTCCACAGTCGTTCTGTACTTGTCTGGTAAAGAATAAATCAAATCCATAATAGACCTGAACAATTAACCAATCAAGTCCTATTGTTGTAAGAAAATAGAATAGGGACATGTCTGACTTTTACGGACTTAGTCCTAAAAGTAGGAACCTATTCAACTTTATTGGACTTAGTTCACAAATTAGAGATTTGTCCGACTTTAACGAACTTAGTCCACTCCTATGTTTGGCGATGTAGTTAATGAGTTCGAGTTGGACTTACTCTTACTTGTTTCGGTGCTCGATACTCCTCCTAAGACTCAATGCTCATAAAACTCCTCATCTTAATCAATCATCTCAATTAGCCTCGTAGAGGCTCTCATCATCTCAATTAGTCTCATAGAGACTCTCATCATCTTGTTAACTCAACTCAATTGGGCCTTTCAGCATATCATCTCATCAACTCAGTCCTCATTTAATATTCAAAGACTCAGATCAATCATTAAGAGGAAGTCGATTAGACAAATCATTAGAATTTAATTTTGAATACTCATGGGATCATCAAGCTCTACCAACTCATCATCATGCTCACATTACAATCATAATCAATATACTCAAACCAAGGCTCTAGACTCAATCCCTAGGTTCATTTATGCAATCTTTTATAAAGTAACATATATGGCTTGTGAAAATAACTCATATAAAAACATTAAATGAGTAAATCAAGTTTATGATGATCATTAACACATGAAAGTACATGTAATTATATAATTTACAAGAAAATACTCAAGAAACATGTATGTAGACTAATTTGACTCTCAGCTTCTCTATTACCATCAATGCGGGCATATGGAAGAATAATTTTATGCTTCAGTTTAGCCTTACATACTTAGTATGAAGCTTTGACCTTCAATCTCGTTAGAACTCTCCTCAATCTCTTGAATCTCTTGCTCCTTTTCTCTTTAGCTCAAACCTTTGTTAGAAACTTAGAAAGACTTAGGAATGGGTGGAAAAACCCTTTTCATGCTTAAGATGGTCTATTTTGATTATATTTTAAGTTTAGGAAAGGTTAGGAAAAGTCTGAATGCCCCCTGTGAAATAACTGAAAAATTTGCACTTTGGGGATACAAGTCCGCAATACGGACTTTGAAATTTGTATTTTCCCACTCAAAATTTCATGATGATCGCATATTCGGCATTGGATTTGCCATTAGAGTTTGGGAAGACGTGTTATGCGCACATCTCTCATATAGGGATATTTTGGTAATTTTATCAGATATTATATTATCTCCCACTTGGAATCATTCTTCCTCGAATGATGAGTAAGGATGGACATCAAGGCACGAATAATAGTCAAAGCTCCTCTTAATACTCACTCCATCAATCAAACTCTCGACTCCTCGTCAATCTTAATGATCTTTATTCAGACTTAGGAATAGACACATTAATTTCAGAATAGACAACTCAATTTAAATCAAGAGTAAGGAAACTACCTCCAACATTCTCACCCTCAGGCACCAATGGAACATCAAAACTCAATCAATTTGAATCATTTGAATATCTCAATAGTCAGTCATTTGAACTAAAGAAAAAAGTCGCCCATTCTAATTGAGAATGGGACCATCGTGATATACAAGACTCTGTGGACACTCTAAAGCTCAACTCCCCACCTTGATTGTGCTCCTTTTCATGGAAACCTACTCCATCAATGCAAGCTCATAGCTCTTATTCAAATCTCCACCTAACCACATCTTCCTCTTCCATTAAAGCCAATTTCTGGGCCTTAAGGTGTTATTCCTAAGATGTTCATATTTATACAAAGCTAATCCTCAATACTCAGCTCTATACTTCCATAGAGGATTTCATTAAAAGATCACTAATCCTCTTCACTATATCACTACCCTTACTCGAAACCCTTATTACGAAGCCTTCAATAGTCTATCATCAGTATTCACATTATAACAACCACACATTCAAGCCTATCACTCTAACCACTTCAACTTTGTCTTAGAATTTTCAAGCCTACTTAGCACTTCTACCGCCACCATTCAATGAGCTTCTACTAAAAGACACACCAATATACTCTTAGCTATCTATTGCACATCATAAGGTCTCATCTTTCCCCTCCTCCCTATCTTTATCCCTACATGACACAATTACAACACCACTATCATAATAAGGATACACTCACTCCTCCTCATCTGTCCTTACTCTCAGTCTACTACTATTAGCATCACTATCTGGACTTGAAGGAAGCCATCATCTGCCCCTTTGGCGAAACCCCAAAACTACTACCTATCTATATTATTTTCCCCAATATAAGTTATCCCTTTTTGTCTTGAATAAAATTAACACCATTATGAAAATGAGCTATAATAATATAACCCATAAGATTCTATGATAATCAGCAGACACTTTATGAACAAGAAAATCTTAGTTTTCTTTTAGATTTTATTAATATACAATTATAGGAATTGAATACTAAAACACACTATATATCACGTTAAAGCCCCATTTGTATTGCATTTTAAGTGTCTCTCCAATGGGCTGATCCATTTTACTATATGATGATATATCCTGGGTTTGTATGCCCCTGACATCTTTATAACTTCTGGCCATGTCAATCCTCTTATCTTGATGGCTTTCTCTCTTGTTGTGATTATCCTTTGTATATTTCTCAATACCTAACATTTAAGCTCTTCATAACTTACCTTACCTTCATTCTTAATATGAATCCTTCTCTTTCATAAATATTAGAGGTGGAATAGCTCTAAATATTGTTTGTTGCAACTTATAAAGGACTTCTGTATACCACCAACTTTCTACTGTTTGCATTAAAGTCCTTCCTTCTATTTCCACACCTACACAAGAAGCAAAACATTTTCATAGCTTTTGTGCAACAGATTCTATTAGAAATAAATATGATATTATATTTTTTGTTGTGTTGACATCACCTTTGTTGTGCATTACCAACTAAAGGTAATAGGATTGGATGTCAGTTAAGAGAAACTCCTAAGCAAACACCAATTGAGCATGATATTTTTCTTTTTTTGTTGATTTATTTCTACTGAGTCTACTTTAAAAGCATGATTTATTTTAAAATCTATATATACTAAGTTGAGCATGAATGGTTGAGTCGAGGTGAGTGAGTTGATCTTTACTTTCTTAAGTTATTTTACATAACAGTATATTCCATGTAATTCATATCCATTTAGAACTATATCATTTTATGATGCAAATACAGGTGATAAGAGGACTTCAGCCCCTGCATCGTTGAAGTCTAGATCAGTGCTTTCCAGAGTTGGTGAGCCTCAATGCATTTCGGAGGAACCCTTTTATCTTCTCACTTTATTTGAGTAGTTTATTTTTTTGATTTGGGGTGCCCATGGCCTGTCATGGCACCATCTAGACTGTTGAGTAGAGGCTTCATAGATATTGAGTAGAGGACTTGTTGAGAATTTTGTATTTCCAAACTTATTCATTGGAAACTATGAGTTAGTAGAGTTATCTTTATATGATGATATTTTATTCTATTTGAGTAAATTCCTCCACTATCGAGTCGATGTGATGATAAAATAAGGTGGTTCTCTTGGGGAATTAGCAATGGTACTTCAAATGTCAGCCACGATAATAGTATCCTCCCGGGGCAGGACAAACTTGGTATCAGAGCACAAAGTTCAAGAGTCCTAGGGAGTCTACAAAGTCGTGTCAAGTAGAGTCTTGTTTATGGGTGTGTTGTGCACCACACTTTATAAGCAAGAGGCTATAGGACATTAGGAATTATTACCCTTTCTTGTTTTCTGAGTTCGTGTGATTGAGTTAAAAAAAAACTCTGCAAAGCTCTTTTCTAACTCGTGTGTTATGCACTTGCAGATCATACCTCTAAGACGTACTATGACCTAGAGAAATGCTTCAGCCAGCAATGCTGAGAATCTCAGTTGAGAGTTGTCTCTTTAGATGGAGACAAGGGATAGACGTCGACCTGCTAGAGCCGTTGGGCCTCTTCAGCCATCCACTACCTCACCTGCTCCTACCACAGAGACTGATTTCGGAGGAGCTATCACTATGCTCACCTAGTTGGTAGCTTCCCAGAGTAAGAACCAGGGTTCATAAACTCCTAGTTCTAGCTCTCAAGAGCCAATGGCTGCCACCAGACTGAGAGACTTTTTGAGGATGAACCCGCCAGTCTTCACTGGGTTAAAGGTTGAAGAGGACCATCAAAATTTCATTGATGAGATGTGGAAGGTACTGAAAACCATGCATACAACCGAGATTGAGGGAGTTGAGCTTGCTACCTATCAGCTTAAGGATGTGGATAAAGTTTGGCACAATCAGTGGGAAGAGAGTCGAGGTAAGGATATCAAGCCCGCGGCTTGGGAGGAGTTCGAAATTACCTTCCTTTATCACTTCTTTCCTCAGGAGTTGAGAGAGGCAAAGGTTGAGGTGTTCATGAATCTGAAATAGAAGGGGTTGACCGTTAAAGAGTATAGCCTAAATTTATCTAAACATCGAGGTACGCCCTTGAGATGGTCCAAGATATGAGAGCAAGGATGAGAAAATTGTATCTGGGTTGGGTAGACATGTGAAGAGGGAGTGCAAGGTGGCATTTCTGATCCCAGGTATGGTTATCTCATGGTTTATTCCTAGCAAACTAAGAAGGATAAGAAGAAAGACAGACAGGAGCATCTGAGTAAGAAGGCCAAGTCAGCAAGGCCTGAGCCCAATTACACTAAGCAGGGTAATAGAGATAAGCCTTACTTCTAGAAGAGGTCCTCTAGCTATGAACCATCTTTAACTAGTGCACCAAGCCCAAGCCACAATATGATCACAAGTCCCAAGGTCAGTCAACCTTCATGGCATAAGGTGCACAGTATCAACCAAGTGTTACCCTTGTCTCTAAAGGGAAGCCACCTTGTGGGAAATATGACAGGATGCATCTAGGAGAATGTAGAGATAGAGTGAATGGTTGCTACAAGCATGGCCAGTCAGGCCATTTTCAGATAGAGTATCCGATATGGGGCAATAAGGCCCAATCTTTTACCACAGCACTGCTAGCAATGGGTAACTAGAGAGGTGTTGCACTAGGGGCAGGCAATGGGACAAACCATCCGTATGCAATGGGGAATCGACAGGACTAAGAGGTTGCACCAGATATTGTGACGGGTATGCTTTGAGCCTTTAAATTTCCTTGTTATGCTTTACTTGATCCCAGTGCAACTTGTTCCTTTGTGACGCCATATGTGGCTGGTAGATTTGAGATTCTTCCTAACTGTTTGTTTGAGCCATTTTCTATTTCTACTCTTGTTGGTAAGTCCATTCAAGCTGAGAAAATCTATAGAGATTATGTGGTGTCCGTCTATCATAAGGATACTCTTGTTGATTTGATTGAGCTAGAGATGGTTGACTTCAACCTGATCCTTGGCATGGACTGGCTTTATTCCTGTTATGCCTCTGTTGATTGCAGAACTCGGACTGTCAAATTTCAGTTTCCAAATGAGCATGTTATTGAATGGAAGGGAGATTCTATTACGCCTAATGGTAGATTTATTTCTTACCTTAATACCCGAAGATTGATCTCTAAGGGATGTATCACCTCGTGCGAGTCAAGTCTGATGATGTTGAGCCTCTTACTCTTGAGTCCATCCTGATTGTGAGTGAATTCCCTGATGTATCCCCTAAGGATCATCTCAGGCTCCCTCTTAATAGGGAAATCAAATTCAAAATTGATGTTCTTCCTGACACCTATCCTATTTCTATTCTGCCATATAAAATGGCCCTTGCGGAATTGAAAGAGTTGAAGGAGCAGTTGAGAGATTTGCTAGAAAAGGGATTCATATGGCCATGCCTGTCTTTATAGGGCACTCCGATCTTGTTTGTGTGAAAGAAGGATGGTCTCCTTAGCATGTGTATTGACTATGGCCAGTTGAATAAGGAAAAATTTAAGAATTAGTACCCCCTTCCGAGGATTGATAACTTATTTGACCAGCTTCAGGGTGCCACTATTTTCTCCAAGATAAACCTCAGATAAATCACCAATCGAAAGTGATAGAATATGACATCCTGAAAATGGCTTTTCGAACACGATATGGTCACTTCGAGTTCTTAGTGATGTCCCTTGGGTTAACAAATGCTCATGCGACCTTTATGGACTTGATGAACAGAGTCTTCAGACAGTATCTTGACATGTTCCTGACCGTGTTTATTGATAATATTTTGGTGTATTCTATAGCAGGAGCATGCCAATCACCTCAGAATCATTTTACGGACGCTCATAGATAATGAGTTATATGAGAAGTATTCGAAGTAAGAGTTTTGGCTAAAATATATGGCATTCTTAGGCCATGTAGTTTTGGGAGATGGAATATGAGTAGATACCCAAAAGATTGAGGTGGTTAAGAACTGGCCTAGACCAACTTCTCAGATATATATAAGGAGTTTTCTGGGACTGGACGGCTATTACCGCAGATTTATTGATGGATTTTCTTCCATATTCGCACCGTAGACTAGACTGACTCAGAAGAAGGTCAAGTTTCAATGGTTAATGAGTGTGAGAAGAGTTTTCAAGAGCTGAAGACGAGGTTAACTGCTACACCAGTGCTGACCTTGCCTCATGGAACAAATGGATTTGTCATCTACTGTGACTCATCGAGAGTGGAATTGGGATGTGTGTTGATGCAGAGGGGGAAGGTTGTTGCCTATGCTTCTAGACAACTTAAAGTGCATAAGAAGAACTATCCCACTCATGATTTGGAGTTGGCAGCAGTGGTGTTTGCTCTCAAACTATGGTGCCACTATTTATATAGAGCACATGTTGATGTGTTCACAAACCACAAGAGCCTACAATACGTCTTCACCCAGAAGGAGCTTAATCTAAGGCAGAGGAGGTGGCTTGAGTTACTCAAAGACTATAACAAGAGCATCCTCTACCATCCAGGTAAAGATAACATGGTTGTGATGCTCTTAGTAGGTTATCTAAGAGAAGCACTGCCTATATGGAGGAGAAAAAAAAGAGTTAGCTAAGAGGTTCACTAGCATGATAAGGAGTCCAATTAGATGAATCAAGCGAAGGAGGAGTCCTCATGCATAATGGGTCTGCATCATCTCTAGTAGTGGAGGTGAAGGACAAACAAGACTAAGATCCTATTTTATTACAATCAAAGGCAGATGTGCATAAGCAGAAAGTGATGGCTTTCGCCAAAAGAGGAGATAGAGTATTGAGGTATCAAGGCAGATTATGTTTCCCTTATGTTGACGATGTTCAAATGGGTCATGGCAGAGGCCCATAATTCCAAATATTCCATTCATCCTAGATCGAACAAGATGTACCATGACTTGAGAGAAGTCTACTAGTGGAGTGGAATGAAGAAAGACATTGCTGAGTTCGTTTCCAAGTGCTCGAATTGCCAACAAGTTAAAGTTGAGTACCAAAGGTCGTGTGGAGTAGCTTAGAATTTTGAGATTCTAGAGTGGAAGTGCTAAATGATCAATATGGACTTTGTCACAAAGTTACCAAGGTCTCGCTGATAGCGTGATTTAATTTAGGTGATAGTTGATCAGATGACAAAATCTACACACTTCTTAGCAACCGACACCACAGAGGACTATACCTGGTTATATATAAGGGAGATTGTCAAATTACATAGGATTCCTTTGTCCATCATATCAGATAGAGGGGCTCAATTCACTTCCTAATTATGGAAATCCTTTCAAAAAGGCTTGAGTTTAAAGGTGAACCTTAGTACTGCTTTCTACCCTCAACTGATGGTCAGGCAGAGTGGACGATACCGACTTTTGAGGATATGTTGAGTGCCTGCGTCATTGACTTCAAAGGTAATTGGGATGACCACTTGCCTCTAATTGAGTTTGCCTAAAACAACAACTTCCATTTGAGTATTCAAATGGCCCCATATGAGGCACTTTATATGAAGAGGTGTAGATCACTGATTAGATGGTTCGAGGTAGGTAAAGTAGAGTTGATTGGACCAGACTTGGTTCAACAAGCTATAAAGAAGATGAAGATCATTCGATAAAGGTTAAGAACTGCACAGAGTCAATAGAAATCCTATAGTATGTTAGAAGAAGAGATTTAGAGTTTGAGGTCAACAATTGGGTATATTTGAAGGTGTCACCAATGAAGGGTGTGATGAGATTTGGAAAGAAAGGAAAATGAGTCTGAGTACATTGGCCCATATCGAATCATAAAAAGAGTGGGAAATGTGGCTTATGAGCTAGAACTACCATCAGAGTTAGCGGTCATCCACCCAGTCTTTCACATTTCTATGCTCAAAAAGTGCTTGGGAGATCCATAGTTGGCAGTGCCCGTCGAAAGTATTGGAGTAAAAGACAGTCTAAGTTATGAGGAGATTCCTATCCATACCTTGATCATTAGGTTCGTAAGCTAAAAACCAAAGAGATAGCATCTATCAAGGTGTTACAAAGAAACCAATTGGTAGAAGAAGCCACTTGGGAAGTGAAGGAGGACATAAAGGCCAAGTACCTTCATTTTTTCCTACCTATAGATTATAAGAGGGTTGATGGTACTGACTTCCTTCTAAATTCTTGAATTCCTATTCCTCAAGTTCTCTTTCCCTTCTGAGTTTGATAGACGATAGAACGCCAGAGTCTGAGTGAGGATTGACTTGATCTTTTCATTGTTTAATTGTTTTACTTACTGAGTTTCTTGATTGATTGACTGTATGAGTGAGACTAAAGTTGTTGATGGTTAGAGTCCATAGGAAAATTCATGCCTTAACTAAATTCCCTGGATTTCTCTTCTTTTGAGGACGAATTATCCCAAGAGGGAGATAATGTAACACACAATAGTTGTTTCCACCCAGTCTGAGCATATACACAGAGGAAACTGAGAAAAATGATTGAGAAAAGTTGTTGAAGGAGGATCCATGAGGGCCATCTATGACCCATACAAGAGGCCTCATAATCATGTAAATGACTTGGTGAAATTTTCTATGTCTAAGGCCTATATACAAGATAACATATGACCTGTAAAGTATTCCACGGCCCGTAGATTGATTCCATTAATTGGTGGTTCAAATACCAACTTTTCAGTATCTTGAGTTATGAATTATCAATTGACTCGTAGAAGAGGTTTCATGTCAAGTTTAGTAACCCAAATTTCTAGAACCCTCATTTATGAGAGCTTGTCTACGTCTCATAGAATGATCTACAGCCTATCGACGGGGTCTCATAGACCCAGATGACAGCTTTTAAAAAGGGTATTTTTATCTATTCCTGTCCTTTTAATTGAACCCTTGGACGTTTTAAACTTAATTAAATTCCTAAAACAAAACCCTAAGTATATTTTGATCATTTTTACGCTTAGGGATTTCTCGGGAACACCAGAAGAAAGAGAAGATTGAGGATTCCTAATTCTAACACGAGGATCGACTCAGGTTTGATGATTTCTCCTTTTCCTAAGTATATAAGGCTTACTAAAGTATGTAACTAGGTTCGTTCACATGCCCCCTCCATTTATTGAGTAGAAGTAGAGAGTAAGAGTTGAGTTTGAAAATCCTATTATCCTAATACTGATGTTTCTGCATTCATTATGAATCCTTATAGGGTTGCATGAGGTACTTGTTGTATTGCATAATTATTGATATGAAACTGAGAAAAGAGTTCTACTTGATAGCATGAACCTTAAATTGCATAACTTTATGAAATTCTAATCATGGACTGAGTTGAGGTTTGAGTTTGATTATTGGAGACGAATAATTGAGTATGATTGAGCATGAGAGTATGTCACATGTAGTCACATATTACTACTTTTTTTTGTGCAATACATAATGAGTCTCATTGAGTGAGTCTGAATGACCGTTTGAGTCTGAGTGAGTCTAATTGTCTTTATTGTTTGACTAAATTGATGGGGACTGAGACGAGTTGAGATGAGATAATCTAATAAGGTTAAGATTTGATGTGATTGTCTGAGCTTTGAGGATTGAGTTGATTGATGAGTCAAGCATGTTTTAGTCTTGGAGAAGTATCAAGCCACAAACTAGGAGTGAGTACACATCCGCTCTAACACACAGAACTACGTTGTCAGTGTAAGATAGTCGTACAACCCATTCTAGCGACTCATGTACCAAAAAATGGACATTTACTATAGATTCATAAGACAGTTGATCGTCTTTACCGTGGCAAGTCTAGGACGAGTGTGGCAACGACATCGCATTCGTTGTATATCACCAAACTAAAGGTGATGAAATTGGATGTCGGTTAAGAGAAACTCCTAAGCAAGCACTGATTGAACATGATATTTTTCTTTTTTTTACTAAGTTTAATCTACTTATTCTACTTTAAAAGCATGATTTATTTTAAAATCTGCACATACTAAGTTGAGCATGAGTTGTTGAGTTGAGGTGAGTGAGTTGAGCTTTACTTTCTTGAGCTATTTTACATACCAGTATATTCTAAATACTGACATCTATTTGGACCTACATCGTTTGATGCAAATACATGTGATAGAGGACTTCAGCCTGCACATTATTGAAGTCTAGATCAGTGTTTTCTAGATTTGGTGATCCCTTTTTGCATTCTAGAGAAGCCCTTTTATCTTCTCACTTTATTTAAGTAGTTTATTTCTTTGATTTGGGGTGCTCATGGCCTGTCATGCCACTATCTAGACTTTTCAATAGAGGCTTCATAAATATTGAATAGAGGACTTGTGGAGCATTTTGTATTTTCAAACTTATTCGTTGGAAACTATGAGTCAGTGGGGTTATGTTTATCTGATGATGTTTTATTCCGTTTGAGTAAATTCTTCTTCTGTCGAGTCGATGTGATGATGAGGGAAGATGATTTTCTTGGGGAATCAGCAATGATTTTTCAAGTGCCAGCCACGCAAGGGTATCTTCTCGTGGCGTGATTTAAACTCTTCCCATAATGAATCTGCAGAGGTTGTGAATGTCCACCAGAGTTGTGCAAATAATGCATTTGATACATCATGTAAAGATATGAAGCCAACTCCACCTTCCTCCTTTGTCAGACACAAACGTATCCTAGACAACCCAATGTTTCCCCTTTAATCCATTTATGTGTCCTCAGAAAAATCTAGCCATATTTGATTAATTGTTTTTTTATTTGGGTCCATTGCATATCATAAATATATGGGAAGGGATTGCAGCACATGGGCTATAAGTATGTACCTTCCACCATATGTCAATAGCTTTTCTGCCAACTCATCACCTTTCTTCCTACTTTATTGACCAATTCTTCAAAATGAGTCTTTTTCTTTCTTCCATAAAATATTGGAGATCCCAAATAATTAAATGGGAAATTACCTTGAGCAATACCTGTAATCCTCTTCATCCTTTGACAGTCAAAAGTTGAAAGTTTTTCATGTAATAATACATGACTTTTCATCAAATTAATGAGTTGGCCCAACACATGTTAATATCTCCTTAGAGTCTGCATTATATTTTTCATTGATCCTTTATGGCCTGAACAAAAAAGGATTGTATCATCTGCCGATGATAAATGATTTATTGCCCTACTCCACTTTGGTAAATCATAACCTTTAAATATTGAATCTTCATTTTGGGTTGTTTAATCCCCTAGCTAGAACCTTCACCACTATTATAAATAATGTTGGAGATAAGAGGTCCCCTTGCTTTAGTCCTCTTGTTCATTCAAAGAATTCATAAGTTTGTTCATAGACCAACATCGTACACCAGTTATTGAAAATTAGCCTTCACGCCATATCTATTACCTTTTCATTAAAGTCAAATATCCTCATCACCTTAATTAAATAGAACCATGACACTCTATCATAAACCTCTTTCATGTCTAATTCCACCACCATATTATGATGCTCATTTCTTTTGTTGATGTCTTTAATCATTCCTTGTGCTAATAGGACATTTTTCAGCAATGCTCCTTCCCTTATAAAATTCGATTGATTCTTCTAGATTATTTTAGGCAATACTGGAGCTGTTTTTTATGCAAATCCTTTGATAAAATTTTCTTGGTAAATGCGCTCAAATTGATTGGTTTCAGATCTGTCAACTTCTTGACATTGTCCTTTTTTAGAATTAAAACTACTTTAGTGTGTGATACGTATCTGGGGATTTCTCCTCCACAAAAAAGGCTCTGACCATTTTGCATATATCCTGCTTTATAATTTCTCAACATGATTGAAAAAACTCACTTGAGAAATCATATAGACCACTGACACTCTCTTTGTTGAGGCTAAACACCACCTCCCTGACTTCTTCTTATGTTACTTCCTTTGTCATAAACTCATTTTGCTCTGTTGTCAGTAATATTAGAACATATTCCAACATTGAATTATTTTTTATCCACTTGTCCTCACTAAACTAATCTTCAAAAACTTTAACTGCCTCTTCAACATTGCTTTGAGTTGTTTGCGATGTCACTCCTTATTTTGTTTGAATTTTATCGATTGGCAACATCCTTCTTCTTCCTTCCACATATGCATGGAGGAATTTTGTATTCCTGTACCCTCCTTAAATCATTGCATTTCTGATTTTTTTTTTCAAAATTCCTCTTCTAACTTTAAATATTGCTTGATTTCTCTTTTGTTTTTTTCTAGTTCTTCCTTGTTTGTCCTCATAGGATTTATCTCCACATTTTAATACAATAATAATTTATCTCCTAGCTAGCTAGTAAACGACATAAAGTTAATTGTTGACATTATGATATGTCTTTATTTTAGTTTTAGTGTAGTGCATATTATCAAAAAATGAGCTCAAGTCTAGTAAAGGTCATGTGACCGGTTGAAAGTTGTCAAGAAGTTAATTGTAACTAACTTCAGAATTCATTTTCTATACCTTAGTTATTGTACTGTATAAATAGGAGTTCTTCCCAATTGTAAGATCAGATTTTAGAATATCAATCAATAATATCTCTCTTATCTTCTCTAAAGCTTATGGAACTCAATTAGGATTGACCAATTTAATAAGTTTGTTTTTCAATTAATCTCAATTACTTTCCAATTTCAGTCTTCAATTGGATTAAGTTGCATCATTTTGGTATTAGAGCCTTAATCCTCTGACCTGAGGGATGGGTATCACAATATGAGAATACAAGATTTTATGAAAAAGAAGTGGAAAATAAGGTAATCCAGGAGAAAATGCCTATGGTTTGTGTGTATGGGACAACAATGGGTATCCAATCTATGCTCAAGCAAAAAGAATTGAAATTGCTACAAACATAAAGGTTGAGCCAAGAGTATTCAAGAAGCAGTTAGAATGAGTGCCAGAAAAAGACAATAAAATCTTATAATAGAAATAGACTCACTAGCGCTATTAAACATTATAAAAGGAAAGTGGAAAATCTCATGGGAGATTGCAGAAGTGATAGAAGGAATAATAGAAGATGTGGAGAGGCAACAAATTGAAATAAGCTATACATTTGGGGAAAGCAATCAAGCGCCAGATTGTTTAGCTGACCTAACAATCATTCAACCAGAAAATCAAGAATTCAGAAAATTCAGTGAGCTACCAGCAAAAGGAAAAGCATCATAAACATTGAGAAGGCACAGATACTATACATTCAGATAAGAACAGAAGAGATAAAACCACATGCAAGCATATAAATAGAAAGGGGAGGGAGTTTCATGATTAACGTAATGACTAATTTTTGGCTAATCTTATTTAAATACACAAAAAATATCACCAAAAAGGCAGAGGAATAACATCATATTTTTCATTCGGATATGGAGGTCAACACGAAATAAAGAAAGAAAAGGGCTAGAAGCACAAATCCAGCTACAAAAATGACAAATACAACGAAAATCAAGTAGAGGAGATGAAGATAGAGGAAAATCAGAAGAAATACCTTTGGCACCACCACAAACTCCCAATGGCTACCCCCACAATACCCATAATCAGATGGACAACAAACAACCTCCTGAGAAGAAAAGACGAAGGCTAGTCAATGAAGCAAAGAAAAAGAGAAACATATCAACTCTGAAAATATTTAATGTCTATGCTCTTGTGAGCTAGAAGACGATCATAACAACAAGGGCAAGGTCGAAACAAACCCAAAGGAGGAGACAACGAAAGGTGAAGTGCAGACTGCAATCAGACGGAAGTATCAAGAAAAGGATTAGAGAAGTTGAGAGAGAGGAAAAGGCAACTAAGGTTTACTTTCTATGCTAATATATTCAAAGCTATAAGCCTAGAATGGGCTCTTCATTTTTTCAGAATTTTCGTTGTTTTGGGCCGTTTGGGCCAGACTCTGTTTTTATTTATTTTTTGACTAATAAAATGACCTTCTAGGCCAAAAATTTAATTAAAAAAACTACTAATAAATAATTAGTACTACTATAATTAAAAGTAGAATAAATAAAAATAAAATACTTTCAAATAACGCAAGTAATTGTTTGATTTTGTGCCGAGTTACCTACTTTGTTCACGTTGGCATGCCACGTAGCGTCGTCGTTTAGGTACTTCTGTTGTTTTCCAGTTATCACCCGAGTTTCCTACCGCAGTTGCCAGTGTGTGCTCCTTTGAATCTGGATCCGACGATCTGTCTGCTCTTCCTCTGGTGAGTTGTCAAATCCTTGATCATCTTCCCATCGTTGTAGAATCGATTGCGTTCACCATACGAAAGGGAAAAATCGATTTGCCTTTTTAGATTCGTTTACTGGGGTTTTGTTTGTCTTAAATTTACTATCTCTTTGGAAAATTCTTGATCTCTCGGGGTCAAACACTAAATTAGGTCGCAAAATGGTTGCTGTTTTGGAACAGTTTGATGGAAACAAAAACGGGTAGCTCTAATATGGAGAAATGTCTGTTTTGAAATGCTTTAATTCAATGAACAAGTACCAGAAAATGGACATTTCTTTCTTCTAGATAAATATCAGCACATGGTTCTTCAATTTAGCAGAAACTGCTCAAATGCTCCCAACTGCTTTTTTTTTAAACAAAAAATATATTTTCGGTAATAAGAATTATTCACGATCAACGGTAGTTTACAAGTTGCTTAAATAAACTCCCTCTGCTTCATATTAAATGGTGTTTAACTTGGGCACACTCCTAAATATCTGCTCAACTCGTAGAAAGTGAGAAGTGCTTTTACTTACCCTAAATTACAACTTAGATAGAAAAATGATCTTGGTGGCAGAGAATCTTAGAAAACGAAAGGTTGTCTACTTGAGTTGGTGTTTCCTTTGCAAGGAGGTGGGTGAGGACGTGGATCATATTCTGTTGTATTGTAAATTAGCCATGAGATTAGGGGGATATCTTTAGAGGGTTTGATGTTTCTTGAATGAGTTGATGTTCAGTTGGAGGAACGGAACAAAGTAAGAAGAAAGTGCTAGGTGCGAAATGTTACTCCTCTTGCTCTAATGTGGGTCATTTGGAAAAAGAGAAATATGAGAGCTTTTGAAGGGGTAGGGATGACCTTTGCTCTATTGTGAAGTAGCATTTGATCCCTTATTTTCTTTTGGTGCACCCATGTAGTTCCTATTTGCATAGAGGACTTGGAGAGAACCATATTTTGTAGGCATTCTCCTTTATAGAGACCAAGCTGGTCTTGTTATTATCAATGAAATCTTTTACTTTATAAAAAAAACTATGTCTATATAGTATTTGTAACTAGGGAAACTAGAATTCTCATATCATGAATTAAATGAGTACACGAAAAGAAGACATTAAGATGCAAATCCTCAGATAGGAAAAACCTAAATGTGAAAAACATGATATATTTGTTGTCTTTATCACGGAATGAAGGTGACTGAAATATATGAATGGTTTCCTATAACTATGAGAAGAAACACGGGTAAAGGAAAAAGAGAAAAGACAAAAAATATAGAACGTATTCATCAGAGAGTTTTTTCTTGAGGTTTTGTTTTTCCTTTCAATTCAAAGTTTACAACTTTTCAACTCAAATGTATGAGTGGCTTCCTATAACTATAAGAATAATAGCAAAGAAAAAAGGGACAACAAAGAGATAGCTTATTCCCTAAATGTTTTTTCTTGAGTATTTATGCAACTAAAAGTATAAAGATTTTCAATTATTGATATTCAAATATAGCACTCAGACTCAATTTCTTCCGTGCTTATGCACTTCAACCTTCATTGCTTATGGGTGGAGAATATAACCCAGTCCATCTGCTGTGTCAAGTTTCCTATAACTAACTACATAGGAGTTAATTTCTGAATTATGGTTGGCATAGATTGTTGTACTTTAATTTTTTTTAGTTGTTAAAGGTAACATATCATGTTATTGAATGTTTTTCTTTAAGGTTGCCTTCTTGCTCTCATGATGTGCCTCTTTGAGTTGGCCTATCAGAATGAAAAAACGAGTGAATGCACTAGATGTCTATCATTTTTTTTTCAAATGACTGGTACTGGCTTAAAGTGAGAACCTAGCCTTCTTGATTATACCTTGAAAATTTATAATGAGTTGGAGCTTTTCTTTGAATTTCTGCTAGGTTGTTGCCTTATCTCTCTCCTTATATAGGTAATATATGTTTTAGTGTCATTGTCTAATTGGAATTAGTAATGGGCTGTAGAACTTTATATTTGATATATTAGTTTGTTTCAACCCTAAATATTAGATAAATTGTTGTAGAAAAATTTAGCTTTTTTCCCTTATTTTCTTAATGCAGTTTTAAAACCTTTTTCCTTTTATTTTTTTCTTTTTGGTTTTGGATTGTTCTTTTTTATTTTTTAGAGTCATTTTTTATTATTAAATTCTTTTGCTATTTTCTTTTTGAATCAAGATTATTTTTCGAAAGTTTTATCTTTTTTCTGGATGGTTGTTAAACCTTTTTTCTTTTTGGTGGGGTGGGGGCTTTTTATATGTTTCCCTTTTTTTACTTTTTAATTATCATTATTTTGAAAGTTTTCTTAAAACTTTTTGATAATCAAGTCTATTTTAGTTGAAAAAGGTTTCTTTAAGTAGGAATTTAACCAATAATATTCCCAATCATGGTTCTTGCAGATCGGATCATCCATGTAATATACAAAAAGAAACTCCAAATATTTGAGATCTTTCTCTTTGAATAAGATTTCAATTCCAGCGATGGTTTCATTAGATATCTTACAACTAAAATTTCTCTTTTTTTTGATCCAGTTCCTCCACCAACGTAAACCCTAGTTGGATTCAGGCATGCTACACTTTTTAGTTATTGGGAGAACCCAAGTACGCTCTTTCGGATTCAGGAAATAACTCTTAGAGATGAAGAAAATCTTCTCCATTTAAACTTTATTGTGTTTATCAAGAAAATCTTCGCTATTTAAATTTTATTATATTTATTATATTCAATATTTAATATCATTAAAAATAATAATATAATAATTGAGAAGAATGGTGAGAAGGCGATTTTGTCTAAAGTG